>PVLA01000355.1:0-136426 GCA_004027455.1 Hydrochoerus hydrochaeris
AGCACCATGAAACTAGAAATTAATGATAAAAGAAACTGCAAAAACCCCATAAACACATGGAAATTGAATAATACACTCTTGAGCAATCAGTGGATCACAGAGAAAATTAAAGAAGAAATTAAACAACATCTACAAGCAAACAAAAATAAAATACAACTTACTGGAACCTGTGGGATGCAATGAAAGCGGTCCTCAGAAGAAAATTTATTGCATTGAGTTCCTACATCAGGAAAACAGAATGAACACAAATAAACAACCAGATACTACACCTCAAACATCTAGAAAAAGAAGAGCAAGCCAAGCCCAAAGCAAAAAGAAAGGAGGAAATTATAATGATCAGAGCACAAATTAATGCAATATAGACTAAGAAAACAATACAAAGAATCAATGAATCAAATACTTGGTTCTTTGAAAGAATAAATAAAATTGATAAGCCACTAAGCAACCTTTTTAAAAAAAGGAAAGTAAAGACTCAAATTCATGCAATACAGAATGAAAAAGGTGAAATCACTACAGACTCTGTGGAAATACAGAAGATCATCAACACCTATTTTGAAAACTTCTACTTTCATAGGTTCGATAACACAGAAGAAATGGACAGATTCCTACAAACATATGAACCACCAAAGCTGGATCAAGAAGATGTAAAACTGCTGAATAACCCAATTTCTATTAATGAAATTGAAAATGTAATTAAGTCCTTACCAACAAAGAAGAGCCTAGGCCCAGATGGATTCCCTGGAATTCTACAAGAAATACAAAGAAGACTTAATGCTGACACTCCTCAAGCTCTTCAATGAAACTGAAAGGGAAGCAATTCTCCCTAAGTCATTCCTGGAAGCAAATATTACTCTAGAGACAAAACCTGAGAAAGACCCAACTAAAAAAGAGAACTACAGGCCAATCTCCTTAATGAACATAGATGCAAAAATTCTCAATAAAAACTTGGCAAACAGAATGCAGCAAATCATCGAGAAGATTATACACCACAATCAAGTGGGATTCATCACAGGAATGATGAACATACTTTCAACATACATAAATCAATAAATGTAATCCAGCATGTCAATAGAGCCAAAAATAAGAATCACATGATCATTTCTATAGATGCAGAAAAAGCTTTTGATAAGGTCCAACACTTATTCATGATAAGAACCTTACAGAGAATTGGAATAGATGGTCTTTACCTCAGTATGATAAAGGCCATCTATGACAAACCAAAGGCCAACATCGTAGTAAATGGCCCAAAACTGAAACCCTTTATCCTAAAATCATGCACAAGACAAGGATGTCCATTATCACCACTTCTATTCAACATAGTGCTGAAAATACTAGCCAGAGCAATTAGACAAGAGAGAGAAATAAAGGGAGTAAGGATAGCAAAAAAAAGTTAAATTATCATTATTTGCAGATGACATGATACTCTCCATAGAAGACCCCCCAAACTCCATTGAAAGACTTCTAGATATAATAAATAAATTCAGCAATATAGCTGGATACAAAGTCAATACTCAAAAATCAATAGCATTCCTATACACTAACAAAAAAATCACTGAGAGAGAAATAAGAGAAGCCACAACCTTCACACTAGCATTCAAAAAAAAAATGAAATACTCAGGAATTAATCTAATGAAAGAAGTAAAAGAGTTATACAGGGAAAATTATAATACCCTGAAAGAGAAATTGAAGAGGATCTCAGAAAATGGAAAAACATCCCTTGTTCATGGATAGGAAGAATAAATATTGTGAAAATGGCCATTTTCCCAAAATTGTTATACAGGTTCAATGCAATCCCAATGAAAATACCACTGACATACCTCATAGATCTAGAGAAATCACTCCTAAAATTCATCTGGAACCAGAAGAGACCTAGAATAGCAAAGGCAATTCTAAGCAGCAAAGCCAAGGCAGGAGACATCACAATCCCTGACTTGAAGTTATACTACAAAGCTACTGCAATAAAATCAACATGGTACTGGAATAAAAACAGATCTGAAGATCAATGGAATAGACTAGAAGATACAACTACAAACACACTCAACCACCTTATCTTTGATAAAGGGGCCAAGCATGTTCACTGGAAGAACGATAGTCTCTTTAATAAATGGTGCCGGCAAAACTGACTTTCTATATGCTGAAAACTAAAACTAGACCCATGCCTATCACCATGTACTAAACTAAAATCTAAATGGATCAAAGATTTAAATATTAAAACAGAAACACTAAATCTGTTGGAAGACAAAGTAGGTAAAAATCTTGAAGATATAGGGGTAGGTAGAGAATTCATGAACAAGAACCAAACTGCATGGGAAATACTTTCCAGAATCAATAACTGGGATCACGTCTTATTAAAGAGTTTTTGCATGTCAAAAGAAATCTCCAGCACAGTGAAAAGAAAACCCACAAATTGAGAAAAAAATCTTAGTGAACTGTCCCTCAGGCAAAGGACGTCTGCCTAGAACTTATAAAGAATTAAAAAAATCAGACCCCCAAAATTCAAAGACCCTAGCCAAAAATGGGCATCCAAGATGAACACACAGTTCTCAGATAAAGAAATATGAGTGGCAAATAAATACATAAAAAAATGTTCATCATCATTAGTCATTAGAAAAATGCAAATTAAAACCACACTGAGATTCCATCTCACTCCAGAAAGAATGGCGAGGATCAAGAAAACTACCAACAACAAATGCTGGAGGGGCTGTGGAAAAAAGGAACTCTTCTGCACTGTTGGTGGGAGTGTAGACTGGTGCAACCACTGTGGAGGTCAGTCTGGCTATTCCTCAAAAAGCTGGGGTTGGAGGTCCCATTTGACCCAGCTATTCCACTCTTAGGCATATTCCCAGAAGAACTGAAAATATCTTACCATAGTGATATATGCACACCATGTTTATAGCAGCACAATTTGTAATAGCCAGATCTTGGAAACAACCTAAGTGCCCATCAACTGAGGAATGGATAAAAAAATTGTGGTACTTTTATACAATTGAGTACTACTCAGCTATAAAGAATGATCACATTGAGATATTTATAAATAAATGGATGCAACTTGAGACCATACTCATAAGCGAAATAAATCAAACTCACATGTATAAATACTGTATAGTCTCCCTAGTATATGAAATGGTAATAGTACATAAGATTTTATGGTAATTATGGTTCCCCATTATATTGCTTTGAAGTATAATAATGTTTTCATTCATTGATTAGAATGGTTTTGTTCTGTTTTGTTTGATCTTATTATGTGTGATGGTTTGAACAGCTACTTTGAAGAAAACAAGACGATATGGCAGCCATTGCTGATTTAATACCATCTTGCTTTGAAGTCCTACCATGCTTGTGTTCTTCTATTTATCATTGGTTCTATCATGTTGTACCTTATTGGATTTTAATATGTATGATAGTATAAACAAATTTTTTATGGAAAATGAGATATTATAGTAGCCATTGTTCATTTTCTGTTATTTGGTTCAGAATGCCTTGTAATACTTTCATTCTCTTGAATGGTTTTATTCTATTTTGTTATGTTTGATATTATTGTGTATGAAGCTAAGCTCAACTATTTCAAAGAAAGAGCCATTATGGTAGCTACTGTTGATATCCAGTTATCTTGTTGTGAAGTGCTGCGTTGCATATATTGTCCTGTTCTATCTGCTTGGTTCTGTCCTCTTTTGCTTTATTCTCTGTAAAATGAAAAAAAAGAATGCAAAAAAAAAAAAGATCAACATACAAAAACTGTATGGTGGTACCTCAGTTCACAAACAATTCTTTCCATGATTCTGGTTTCAAACTGTTTCTGGATGACAACTGAATCAAATTTTTCCATAAGGGTAACACTGAACCTAAAAGCTGAATTGATTCGGTTCTCATTATATTTTGTAATAACTAAGTTTGTGATCCAAGGTACCACTGTATTTCATTAGGTTAGTGATGAACATTATAAAATACTACACTATCATTTACAAACACTCACAAAATAAAATGCAGATTATAAATCTAACATAACATCTACAGGATTTGCATGTAAAAAGATAGATAACACTGATTAACCAAAGATTTAAATAAATGAAGAAACATGCTAGTGAACTGGGATACTCAGAATAATAAAACTGTCAACTCTTAAATTGAAACCAAATTTAACTAATTCGTATCAAAATCTAAAGATTTTTTTGATGCTAGTAGGGGGTAAAGACAAGCTTGTCCTAAACTAGGGATAGAAATGGTAGAAACAAAAGTGACTAACGCAATTTTGAAACACGAGAACAAATTGGGAGCATTAACTCTGAATTCAAGAATTGTATGTTATATTTTAGATCTAAAACATCCCACAAGTCTTGTTTCAGAGTGAGTCCTGGTAGGAAGAGATGGGTAACTAGGGTGTAAAGAGTATACTCTTGTGCCTGGCTCTACCTCTTCCTTTTGTTCCCTGGCCACCAGATAGTGAACAGCCTTCTGCTGCCACACAACTTCTGCCTTGGAGCCAGCCCAACATGGACTGAATCACTAAAACTGAGACCCAAAATAAACCTTTCTTCCCAAGTTGTAGGTGTTGGGTATTTTGTCCTAGTTATAAGCAAGTGACTAATACAGAATATTAGTACTAGGAGTAGAGCTGTTTCAGTGATTATACTTGACTATGTGGTTCAGAAACTTTTTTGGAAATGGTTTGCAGGAGGAGTTTGGAAAAGTTCAGAATTGTATTATATGCAGAGAATGATGAGTAATTTTGGTCAGAGCTTGGAAGCCCAGGATGCTGACAGAACTGCAGACAGTAAAGGCCATGCTCAGGAACTTTTAGTATGGAGGACAACTCAACTGGCAGTTGGATAAGAGGTCATGTATGTTATGTTCTGGACAAACTGCCCTCATTTTGCCCATGTCCTGAGACTTTGCAGGAGTCTGAGATGAAGGGTGGAAAACTAATTAAGTGACAGGAAATTTCAGGGCACCCTAATGTTCACTCAGCTGCGGCACGGGAACCGCTAACTGCTTTCAGCCTAATTTATAATGAGATGCGAGAACAAGAAGCAGAGGTGAATCGTGTGATGTTTGGACAGAAAAGAAGCACTTGTAATGCTGGGGCAAAGAAAAGTGTGATTTTTTTTTTTTTTAGCATTAAAAAGAAGCCGAGGACTTTATATCGGGACAACTTGCACCTCAGGAATTGTTCAAACCCAACCCTTTTCAGGGTGAAGGGTGAAAACTATAAAGCTCGCTATTTGAGAAAACTCCGTCACTCCCTGCTTGAAATGGGCTCTACCCAGAGCACGGGTTCCCTCAGCCATCCAGGTACTCACGGCCACTGCAGACATGGCCCAATGGGGCCTATCTATTGCTCAAGCTGGTGGTAGACTTCAGCACCGCCCACATTACTGTAAGAGTTGTACAGTCACAGAGGTACAGTCCACCTGGATGTGAGGAGGAGGCCTGGGCCAGGAGGTAAGCCTGTGAGATGGCCGTGTGCACAGCTCTGAGAGTGAACTGAAGATGTGGTGAAGACCCCATGAACTTGGGGATTCCAGGAATATGGAGCATCTGCTGAGAAAAGCTGCAGGCAGCGAGCAGGCAGAGCCCATGAGAGAGGTTATGTAGGCCACAAATGGCAAGGGCATGAGGGTGCGTCGCCCTCCCCAAGCCCTTTGGAGACATCACCAATTCTAGATTCAGAGTTGCAGGATTTAATGTCTGCCCTGTTTGGTTCTGGTCTGATTTATTTCTGTTTCCCTGTTCCTCCCATTTAGAATAGGAATGTTTACTCTGGGTCATAGTATGTTGGAAGCATTTAACTTTCTTTTTGATTTTTACAGAAACTCCTAACTAAGGTTTGCCTTGAGTCTCCAAGGGACTGCGGAAACTTTTAAGACTTTAGTGACTCAGTTAATGACTCACTGAATTTTACATAAGGAGACATGCATGAGCTTTTGGTGGGGGGGCAAGGGTAGAATGTTATGGTTTGGATCTAAATCCCCCCCAACAAGTCTTAAGAGGTGGGAACTGTTCGGAGGAGGTAGGTCACTGGGTGGTGAACTGAAGTGACGTATTCTTATCTGTGGCTCCACTTTCCTTCTCTCCTTGACTCCCAGGCACCATATGGTGAACAACTTTCCACCACTGTGCTGTTTCTGCCTTTGAGCCACATAACCATAGACTGAACCCACTGAAACTGTACACCAGATTATCCTCCTTTAAGTCTCAGGTGTTGGATATTTGTTCCAGTTACAGGAAAGTGACTACATAGTATTTAACTTTAGTAAATGACACTGTGGTTTTGTTGAAGACTGGACCAATATATTAATGTCACAGAAGAATCCAGAAATAGATCCATGCAAGTAAGAGGAAGCTGATTTTTGACACATATACACAAATAATTCAGTGTATGAAGTCTAGTTTTTTCAACAATACCACTGGGGCACTTTTAATAAATATATAAAATTAACATTACTGTCATTGACAAAATGTAAATTAAAGCACAATGCAATACCACTATATATCTACTAGAATAAAGTTAAAAAGACTAGATGTATCAAGTGTGGCAAGAATCTGATATACTCCTGATTAGAACCCAAAATAGAAAAACTATTTTGAGAAACAGTTGGGTAATTTCTGGTTAAAAAATATATATATAAATATATTTTTAACAATATAATCTAGTCATAAGCAATCATTGCACTACTGCTTATTTGCCTAAGGAAAATTCTGACATATGTATACACAGAGACTTTCTCATGAGTATTCACAGTAATCTTACATATGGCCCTATCTGGAAAACTAACTAAATGTCAGTGGTGAATAGATAAAGTGTAGTATATCCATACCATGGAATACTACTCAGAAATAAAATAAACTGATTCATACAGTATCAATGATTCGAAATAATATGATGTGAAGACTGGCAGATACCACATTTACACAAAACTGGGATGATTCTTGTTTTACAAAACTTGGTGTATTTGAAGGGTCACCTAATGGAAGATTAGATTATTCATGCATGAGATATTACCAAGGAATACAGGGCATCACTGAAAGCATTTTCAATGAAGTCATATAATTTTATTTACCAGCCATTATTTGATAAAATATTTGTGAAACTAGACCATGACCATCCTTATAGTTAGTGCTGAGCACTTGCTATGTGCTTGTCTTCGGCTACTAATTTAAACCTTAACAACCCCCTTGGATAGGGACAGTGACTACAATCTTACAGATAAAGAGGGACCTACAGCAAAATAGTCCATTGGTCTAACAAAGCACCACTGAAAGTCAGAACCTTGGTTCTAGTCTCGGACTGAGGTATGGAAAAGGCTTTTAAAAGATGCTATGGTTTGGGTTACTGTACCCCACAAGTACATATGTGACAGCTCAGTCCCAGGGTGGTGGTATTGAGGGGGTGCCATGGACTGTTAAAAGGTGGGGTCTAGAGGGAAGTTCCTAAGGCACAGAATACACTTTCACAGGGGACTTTGGGACTCCAGCGCCTCTCACTCTGCTTCCACGCTCATGGTGTGAGCACAGGGAGCTCTAACTGGCGCTGTTGCCGCAACGCATCAACTTGCCAGAGGCACAAGCCAGAGGCCTCCAAGACCATGAGCTACATAAGCTTCCCTAAGTGGCCTGACTCAACCACTTTGTTACAGTGATGCAACACTGACTAATACACACTTCTACCTCTATCATCAAATGCCAGCAATTACTACTTGGCTTATTTGTTAGTTTTTATGCTAATTAAGAGAAATATGAAACTTTATAAACTTGGGCTATTAATGAAATTATGCAAATGTAACTATTTTGGGACTGAAATTTAAAGAAAATGGTAAGAAAGATAAAGTAACACCATGCTAATTCCTTTCATGTTTTCTCATGACCCTTGCAAATACTAGTGTAGAATATTGTATTTTTAAGCTGGAATGTTCAACTACTCCAATATTTACAAAATTTCATCAAATATTTTCAAACATTTATGCGAAAAATAAGGCAGATTGCAACCTTATGTTTAACTTTAACAAGATATTACTCTCTTACTAAGCATTTCGATAAGCAATAAGTACCTAATCCAGTAAATCATCTCTCAGTGTTTTATTTAACATTATAACTTGGCAGTAAGGAATCACTTTCCAAAGTGACAGCACATGCATATTAACAAATCAGTCTGAGTTCATTCATTTTGTTTTCCCATTTCTCCCGGCAGCTTTGTAAGAATCCATGAGTTTAGTTGCTCCAGCTCGGTTTTGCTGAGTTCATGGTACATATTTGGCAAACTGTAAAACTTTGTGTTCACACCTAGACTTTTTAACACTGAGTTTGTCTCTTCACCCCAGGAATGAAGAACCAACTCATCTGCAGTACCGTGACACTGAAATAATTCAGGAAGCACACCATCACTCTTCTGAAGTGCCTACATCGAAAAGTAAAATAGGAAAAGTGTAAGAAACTGTACTTAAAAAGGCCATTCTTAGAAATCAAGGAGGAAGAAAAATTCCAACTTCACTGAAGCTTCGGTAACTAAAGGGTAAAAGGCGCACAGGGAGCACTGTCTGAGACCCCACAGGCGGGGGCCTGGGGCCGAGCCGGCGGCTGGCGCAGGCCAGGGGACGTTCCCCACGGCCAGGGTGCATCCTGAGGACGCCAAACAAGGGGAAGACACCAAAGGAGGGAGAAGACAGCCCCTTCACGGGAGCAGCAGGGGGAGAAGTTCAGAGCTCAGGCTCACACTGGCGAAAAATGGTATTCCAGATCACATATCACTGCCTCCTTTGCTGTTTCTACCGCTGGTAAGGAAGCTGTGACAGTACACTGTACCATCTTCATAAACCAGCATTTGGCCGTAATGTGAAGTACCTACTTTGTATGTGATTTTCTGTTTCGAGTATGCTCAAGACGGAATGGGCAAGCCTGGCTACAGTTATCTAGATTTTTAATATGTACAAAATACACACATATACTATCAGCCATGCACACACACTGCTTCTTTACTCCTCAAAACTCTGCTTGAGAATATTCTTTGTACAGGGCAGTTTCTAAAAATTTTGGTTTCCATGTGTGTGCTTCATTTTTTTGTTGTTGTTGTTTGTTTGTTTTTTGTTTTTTAATCTGGAACTTACCTGGTATACAGCAGATGCTTTATTCAGGAAACTAGACAAAGCAAATACCCCCGCCACGTCTTGATGGTTCCTATACGCTAAGTGCATGGCCATACATCCTCCCATCGAAAATCCTCCTACGGAAGGAAAAATTTGGCAGAAAACACAAAATACAGGCATTAATTCACTACAAGATGTATTTTTACAATTCCTCTTTACATATTTAAAAAATATTCAAAACCCTTTGAAGACATTTGTGCTAAAAAGAAATATAATTTTAATCCACGTTAGGTCTCCTAGAAAAAGACTTGGTAAGATCAGTAAGTAATACTTCTCCCATCCAGTCATCACTGCTGAAGAGATCTGTGCTGTAAAATCAGCTAGGACTGGACAAAGAAGTCAGGCTCACCAAGTCAAAATACGTACCATAATTCAAATTATGAGTCACAGTACGAGCATTATTTATTTAAATTTCTAATGTCAACTTCTATTTCACTTATAGAAAGTCCTCACATTGCAACCATAATTAATATTATGCACCTTTTTGTTTTATCTGACAAGCTGTGATCTGGCAGGATTTGTGCTTCCAGTATCTACCAAATCATAGATGCTTAGCAACTTTTGAATTAGGAAGGATGACCAAAACTTTGGTGAGCAGATTAGAACAGTTTTGGATTATGGTTTTGTTTTGGAAATGGCTTTCCAATGGCATAGAGAAAATCAGTGGAAACTTAACCAGCTCTTCGTGGTCTTGTATGTGCCAAACACAGTGCCAGCCCCTAGGACATGGACCCCTTGTTTAGGAGGCTTTGATGAGGAAACATACACACCGCAGAACAGAGAGCACCATGAGGTGATGGCAGCAGAGAACTGGGGACCCCACACCCGTGTGGGCCAGAGATGCCTGTGATATCCCCAAACCTAGAGAGACTCCAAAGAAGTCGAGTTTTACTTCACGAGAAAATGGAATATTCAAAGTAACCTATGCATCACATATTCATGGAATTTTTATAGAATTCAAGTTTTATAAAATTCAGATTTCCCAGTTTCCAGCCTACAACCTCATTTCATCCAGAAAGTGTAAATCTGAGCCCTTAGAGACCATACATGTGAACCAGAATAGCTTTCTACACATGGAGCACACGGAGCCCCACTGAGATTAGCGACCCACTTACACCTCTGATTTCAGGTGCAAAGCTGGAACTTTTGGAATCCAGATTTCCTGCAATACAGTTCAATGTTCTTCCTGTCATCCACTGATATTTATTAAAATAGGGTTACTCTGTCTGTGGCAGCAGATATTATTTTGAATCCAGAATACAAATATATGAGAGAGAACTATCAGCTTGCAAAGTTTAGTTTGTTAAAAGAACATAGGTGTAATAACCAGACAGAAGTAATAGGGTCTCACCAGCAGCAGGGGGGCCACTTGAATGAAAACCACCTGAAAATGCTTTTCCAAAATACTCTCACTGATACCTCCAAAGGCAGACACTTCTAATAAAGGTTTGTGAACAAGACCAGTAGGGGGACAGAGAAAGCTGCTTGTAAAATCTGCATTTGTGTATCGATTTTCTCCAGAACTACATTATCTACAAATCTGTGCAGTGACTAACCTGTAGTTAAGTCTTCGTCCTAAATGTGCAAAAAGAATGCCAAGCTTTATTTATATTTTTGCCACAATTCTAGTTACAGACTTCTCCTTGCTGCTGAAGTTTTTCTATAAAATAAAATTATGTGAGCTCTAAAGCAAACACACTTTGAAATAATTGGGGTTTTCGTTTGTTTGTTTGTTCTGGTGATTCAGCCAGGGCCTTGTGAATATTAGGTAAGTACTCTACACTAACTCACATGTTTAGCCTGCAGGAATAAAATTCTTATCAAGCCTTGATTGGCTGTTAATTAGTGGCCTGAATGTTGAAATTTGCAGTGGTCAGGAGCAGCCTTTTGCATCATAAGCTCTGCCTGAGGGGCTGAGCAAAGAGCTTCCAGCCTGGTGCACTGGAGCCAGAAAGCTGGCTTCCTCCTCACAGGCTCAAAGGTGTGACAGTGAAATAATAGGGAAGAAAAGAGAATGTACAGATCCCATCACATCTATCATAGGGACACACGGAGCATCCCCACCTTGACATTTGGTGAAGAGAGGGAATTCAGCTGAAAATGGGAGCCTCACTCCGGTCCTCCCTGTGACACTCTCTGGTGGAAAGTCTTCCTGGAAATTATTCGAAACCTAGGATTTCATTTCTACTATGATTAGACAGCTGGCGTGATCTCTGGGGTCTCCATCAAACTTTTACACATGAAAACTTAATAATCAGTTGCTGCTTGTGTGCTCGTTCGGTGTGGACCTGGTACCTCTTTTGTGAAGCAGCAGCCAAGAAGACTCAGGCGCTCGCTATGGCTGACGAAAAGCCCAAGGAAGGAGTCAAGACTGAGAACAACGATCATATTAACTTGAAGGTGGCGGGGCAGGATGGTTCTGTGGTGCAGTTTAAGATTAAGAGGCACCTCTTAGTAAACTAATGAAAGCCTATTGTGAACGACAGGGTTTGTCAATGAGGCAGAGCAGATTCCGATTTGATGGACAGCCAATCAATGAAACAGACACACCTGCACAGTTGGAAATGGAGGATGAAGACACAATTGATGTGTTCCAGCAGCAGACAGGAGGTATCTACTAAAAAGGGAACCTGCAACAACTCTACTCCAGAACTCTGTTCTCACAGACCAAGAATACATTCTCAATTAGAAAACTGCAGTTTGGTTCCACCACATCCCGACTACTACAGTATAGTTTTCTCTATTCTTTCCTTTACCCTGTCCCCATTCCTTTATTGTACATAAAGTGTCAGGTGTATGTGCACAAGCATATTGCATTTTGTTTTTTTTTACTAAATGGCCAACAATATGTTTTGATTGACATCAAGTGGAGATGGGATGGGGAATTACTGGTTCTGTGAAAAATTAATCCCTTTCTCCATTAGCGGCATGCTCATCAGCTCTTTATGTTCCAGTAAGTTATTTTGCTCTCACTGTTTTAACGGAAAAGACAACATAAAAATCCTTGCATACCTTGTTTGATTGGAGAATTTTAATGTTTTTCATTTATCATTGTAAAACCAAGGACAATTTTATAACTTTTTTGTATGTAGCTGTTACATGTAGGGCAATCTGTCTTTAAGTAGGAGTAAATTACTCTTTAAAAAAAAAGAATCCTAGATAGTTTTCCCTTTAAGTCAAGTATCTTGTTGTTTAAATAAACTTCTTGTTTAAAAAAAAAAAGCTGAACTCACAAAGGCTTTCAAAGCTTAGGAATAAGAATCCATTAGCTTTCTGAACACCATTTTAGCTTCCCTAAAATTTCACAGAATCAGCCTTTATCACCGCCCACTTCCTTGATCTCTCCCAGTTTCCCCATCTTCCTTGTGGCCTATGTACTTACAAAACGAATTCTGTGTTGCTCACAGCAAGACACATGGTTCCCAGCAAAGCTGCTCCTCTAACAATGGGCAGGGAGGGTGAGGAAGAGATGGCGCAGGCAGCGGGTACGTGAGCGGGCAAAAGAGAAAGAGCCTGGCGTAGCGCGGCCAGAGAGGGAGTGGCAGCCAAAGCTGGCATTAGCAGCATTTTGCGGTTTTTTTAGAGCAAGGTGGTAATTTTTAAAAGAAAGAATTATAACAAAACATATCAGAAGGTTTTCCTAGCACTGAATTCCTTGGGGAGTTTAGTAAGTAGATTTTTACTAAATATAAAACTCAAAGTCAGACATTGTTCTATATTCTGCAACCTTGTCTACTGATATTTTATTAAAATCAGGACACAAAGGCCTAATATTCACTAGAAAATAAAGCCCCCTTGAGCCTCGAACAGTGCCTGGCATAGACAAGGGCTTTATAAATACTTGCTGACCAAATGAACTAAATTGAAGTGCAATAAAGATGTTTCTGCAAGGAGACAAATTTCTCATCAAGAAATGTAGTTTCTGAGTGATCCAATAAAAGCAAAGCTTAGAAAATTTAGGATTCAATCATTAGTGTGCTCTAGGCCAGTCACTCCTAATGTGGCTCCTTAGGGACCTTAGACTCATACCCCGACCTACTAACAAAATGCTGCCCTCTATGTCTAATTTTAAAAAGCTGTTATGTCACTAGTCAGATGTGATAAGTGGGCAAAGGGTGCAGACTAAATGTTAAAATGATACTGTTTCATTGTGTTCATTTTTCTTCTCTGTAACTCATGAGAATTGAGCATGTGGGTAAATGTCTGCAGGACACATTTACATGTGGAGAAGTTCACGATTCAGTACACTGGGGAGGAACAAACAGTGCAAATATGGTCATAGTTTAAATCCACACACTACAGGTAAAGTCTTCTGAGACAGTCAAGTAATCTGAATTATGGTTTTGCGCATGAATATTTGAAATATAATTACATATAATAGTGTGATTGAGAAATTAGATTTAAATTTCATTCATTTTTAACTAGTTTCAATTTAAACTTAAAAAGCCGAAGGAAAGAAGGGGCTATAATGGAAAAGATTATCAAACTGTACCAGTGATTCAAAAAACGTCAGACTTCATCAGTGGAACATAAGGATGCCAATATTTCATACAAATATAATTGTGATGTTATTATAAAAATCATTAAGGGATAAAATGTAAAAATCAATTAGTAGGGCCAAATATATAAAAATGGTTCTGAAAGTATCCCTGTTAAGAACATTTTATACATTCAGTGCACTCCAGCACTTCACCCCTATGGACCAGGGAACCTACTCACCTTAGGGCCTCTAGGTTGGACGAGCCTAACTAAAAGGAGAGAAAGGGGTGTCGTGAAGAAACGCCACTGCAAATACACAGACGGGAAGATGTGTCCTGCTGACCCTTAAGGGTATGTTCAATTCTCGTAAGTTACTGGAAAGAAAAATGAATGTAATGAAATTCTGTTACTTTATGATTTCATCTGAGCCTTTCCCCATTTATAATCTGCACCGTCTTTGACAGTGCAGTCACCTTTAGCATGGTGCACCACTGTGAAAGGGGATTTTGTGTATTTTTTTCCTAAAAGAAGAAAACTCAACACAAAGGACTAGTCATCTGACTTAAATTTTCCATCTAAAATCTAATATAAAATACACTGTTCAATAAGTAAACAGTAAATAGTAAATTCATTGTAGGAAATGGTTATAATGGATATTTATAGTTGCTGGTAAAGTATTTAAAATGTCAGAGTTAACATTTCAACACACACTTAGATTAACAAGCTGAGTAAAACATGTTAAAAATAATAAACTTGGCTTTATGAACTCTTTATGTAAAATAAAACAGAAACAATCTATAAAAAAATTATATGGGGAAAATTAAGAGAATCTGAAAACAAAATCCTAAGTGGGGAAAAACAATTAAAATCTGCTATCAACTAAACAGGATTTTAAAATGTAATAAAATCCAGCACCACATGAATCTGAACAGTTCTTATCTTTCACTTCTTCAGACTTAAGTGTGATAGTCTCAGAAGATCTGAGACTGTACAAATCATGCTTCACGCATGTATTTGTGTATTTCCTGGCATATGAAATTTTGTACAAACTATTTATCTTCCTCTACTTAAAACTTATAACAGTCCCAAGGTTTTAAAACCCTGAAAACTGCTGTTGAAGAAACACAGCCTGTTTAATAATTAAGAGCATACACACACTTTATAAAGTAGAAGCTGTCCCTCCCAACATTTAGCTTCCAGAAGAGACTGGTAAGGGTCAGAAGGCAGCCTGTAAACTCAGTGTTAGGGTTCACCATGCGAGTACCAATTACCCCTTTGTTTTACTATATTTTAAATCCAATTATAAAATTAATAAATTAATATGATCTACTGTGTAAAGTGTTTGTATCACACAGATGTGAATAAATAAAATAAGTCATCCAAAATCTTACTACTGGTACATAATTTGGATGTGTTCTTTTAAAATTCATTTAGCAGTTAAATTCATTTTACATGTACAACTTAATGTTTTTTTCTTCATGTAATACTGATACATAGTGACCTCCTACAGAAGCATCATTTTAAAGTGAATGCAAACTCACTGGGTGCTTGGTATTTGTGCAGACACATAGCACTTCAGAGTTAAAGGACGTCCAGATGTAGAAGGAACCATAATCCCTTTGCCTATTCCCCAGGGGTGGGCATGGAGATTCTCCATGTAACTTATTCAAGTGTGGTCCCAACAGCACTTGTTTGTCCCTGCCCCAAAATTCTGACAACATGCTTATATTGTCAAAATATGGGTGATCTGTTCATGCCATCTGTTAGGTTCTATACATCTAGATCAAAATTAAACCTAAATTATAGTAATATTTTTCTCTGGATAACAAATTATCACCACCTAGTGGCCAGAAAAGGAATGTGATCATGGTTCAAAGTTCTTAGACTAAATCAAGGGACCTGAGTTCTAGTCCCAACTCTGTATTAGCCAGAAATCTCCTTGAATTTTAGTTTTCTCTCTGGAAAGAAAGTAATTATAACTTATTTTACCTACTTCATTATAAGAACAATTTCTTACCTTATACAATACATAAATACAAAACACAGCATTTATGGTAAAAACTGCCAAGTGTAATATAAAATGTCAGCTAATGTAAGAGTATTATATCTCACATACTTTCTAAGTAAAACAATACACACTTTTTCCTTTTCCATTTTGGTTCCTTGCATTATACAAAAAAATACTAGAAGAAAATGAAGTTTCAAGACAGACTTCGAGGGAGAGAGACAGAGAGAGAGGGTACAGTTACTATGAAATACGCTTGTATCTGCACACTGGACATTTTCAAAATGTTAATAAATCCAGAGTAAGACAGGAATTTAATATTACTAATAGTCTTCTTATAATACCGCATTTAATCTTGGCTTTACCATTGACCTCACTGACAACTCTCACGAAGCAGTTTAAAAGTGTGTATCTCCCTAAACTTTATCATAACATCCACAGAACCATGTGAGGTACAAACACATACAACTAAGCATTTTTCTTACATTCTTAATGTCTAGAGTGATGATTCATGAAAGTCACCAGCAAATAGCTCTCCTCGAACATTTTCTACAGATCAGATATGAAACAGGGAATGAGCCTTTGCCCAAGTCCTCCTACTCTCACAGCAGTTTGTAATGTTTTCTATTAAGAAAGCAGTGCACAGCCTTTGCACAAAACTTAGATGACAAAGAACATTCATGCCACACTGTAGTCAACTCTAATTTTCTTAAAGTACAGTCTGACTCATTCCTGTGTCTCAAAGTCCCACAAGAGCATGTGTGTCACTTGGGCTTCACTTGCTCTTGTGAAGCTCCTGGGTTTGTGTCCTTCCTGGGCCTTCTCCTGCAGGTCCCCGGGGCCCCTCGTCCAGGCTCCATCCATGCCCAGTGAACTGGGGTACCTAGGAGTACACACCAAGTGACCACTTCCTGGAGAACCTGGCTCCTTATTATCTTTGAGGAACGGCTTCTCTCTGTATTTAATTTTATGATTAACTGATTGACTGACTGCAGTTCTGGGGATGGAAGCCAGAGGTACTGCATCACTGAGTTCCACCCCCAGCCCTTTTTATTTTGAGACAGGCTCTCCTTAAATTACTACGTTACTTAGGCACCCTTGGTCCTTCTGCCTCGCCCTCTCGGAGTGCCAGGATTACAGGCGTGTGTGACGCTGCTGCCTGGCTCTCTCTCCACGCAGCAAACTTTTACTCATCCTTGGAGACCCAGCGGCAGGAGGGTCACCTGTTCTTCAAAGCAGCTCCAGAAAAGTGCTAGGGACCCTCTCGTCACCGCACTCGCTCCCGCACCCTCTGCATGTGCACTGTGACAGGAAACTAAACTGGCGGAGAGGTTTCTTGGACTCCAGCACTAACAACTTGGAGATAAGCCTCAGTGAAGAGAAGCATCATTTCCAGTGGGCCAGGTGAGCTAAACTGCCCATAGCTCATGTAGGATAGAAAGAAAGTAGCACTAATCAAAATAAAATCCAGAGGAAGAACAGGCTCCACCTACACCAAACACAGACGGGAGTTGTCTTCACAGATCTCCCCCGGTCACAGTTACAACCTCAGAGACGTGGTCCCATTAGCACACACTGTCTGACATTAGATCAGAGCTTTGTTCACACAGCATGCAAAAAAGCATAAAGCTGACAATTTTTATATCAACAAATTAAGTTCTCTTTTCAATCTTATGCTTCTGAAATTTTTCCTGTTATAATTAATTTTTTAAAACATAATCTCAGTATAGAGTGCATATGCTTTTAATATAAAGTGTAATCTCAAGTGAAATTTTCCCTTGATTCCCCATGGAATCCCTCTTTCATGACAATGTTATAAAAAGCACTTAAATCTTACCTAGCAAATTAAAATGTACAATTTAGTATAAAAATCAGCAGAGTCGTACTGTGCAATAAGTCCTGTGTAAATGGTCTACAAGCAGGAACAAAACGACGCAGAGAGAAGCGTGACTTACAGGTGTGAAGAACAAAGCGAACGTCTAGAAGGAGGTGGAGGAGCCACCCCAAGCCTCCAAGGGGTGGCACGGTTCCAGGACGGCCTTTTAGCCATCTGATCACCGAGAGAGGGTGCAATGGAAAGTATGGGATGATGTCTTAACTTCCTTACCTGCTGGCGCCTGCATTCCCGGGTTTGCGAGCATGTTCACAATTCAGGAGGTGCAGGTCTATCTACTTCTAAACAGTAACGTGGAATAAGTAAATAAGCAGTAATGCCTCCTGTGTCATATCTTCAAATACATAAGAGATTTAGCTAGACCAGTAGAACTAAAAACAACTATGACAAAAATTCCATGGGGGCTGTACAGCACTCTTTATTTGTTCTATGTGTCAATAGCTAATATTCATGAAGAACCCAGCATACAGAAAGGGGGCGATACAAACCATCCTTACAGTGTAACGGCACAAGTATCCTGCATACTGTACAGCACATGTGTGACCATGTAGAATTGTTATTGCAGACACATTTTCATGGTCTTCAAGCACCTACCGATTGGGAAAGCAAAGCGCACTGTGGCCAACGCCCACTCCTCTGCTGTCTCCTCTCATGTTTCAAGCCAGGACAAGGGAACTGTAGAAAGGAATTGACTCCCCCTATGAATTCTAAAGAAATGTATTTTCCTATCCCACTTTCAGATTTAGCAATATTTATGCATAAGGCTATATATAACTGCAGAACTTCAAATTTTATGATTTTATAATACAGTAGTCTACAAGTCTTACAAAAGACTATTATAAGTCAATGGAGCCTTGATAAAAACAATTGAGTATGTTACTGATTGTTTTATTATAAATAAGATTATCTTCTTATAAATTTCTGATAGCTCAGAAAATAATTATAATTATTCACTATATGGAAGAAAAACATTCCCCGAAAATCAGGGAATTAAATGAATAGCAAAGGAAGAAAACACACACCAGAAAAAGAAAAGAAATCAGGTAATTAAATAGGTAATAAAGGAAAAACTACACATTGTAGAAAAACCAGTAAAAAATCCACTTGATTACTCATCCAAGCTTTAGAGAAGGAAAAGCTTTTTAGAATTAGAAATTATTTGGATAAACAAATAAGTGAAAAGACTAACAGACTGAACTTAAAAAGGCCTTTGGTCAGGTTATAACCAAATTAAAAATGAAAACAGCACACTAAAATTAGTTACCACTTCTTGGCTCCTTATTTATCCAAAAAAAATTTTTAAGACTGTTATGCAGAAGCAATAAGGACACTCGAACATAGGCAGCACAAGCATCCACCGGTACAGATTTTTTTGAAAGGGACTTGACAACGTGAATTGAGAATCTTAAAAAGATTCCATTTAATGGAAAAAGCATGGAGGGTGAAATGAAGTAGTCCTAGATTCAAAATGTTTCTGGCTCTCTAATCTTAAGAGAACCCACGGTCTCTTTGGTAGTTAAAGATGAATCTGATAAAGTGTTGATCTTGGGGTGTGTGGGAGACCATGGCTCCACCAGATGTGACACCGCTTTAATACAGGTTCCATAAGAGAACCAATCTGCCTGCCTTCCATGGTTTTAACTGATGAAGACTTTGTAATGTTACTTTAAAGTAATTTCTCTTCCTAATCTCTTTTCCTACTGCCACCACAATTTTAGTCTCTAAATCTTGTCCTGATGCATTCAGTGGCTGTTTTCCCTTGATTGACTTTCATCCCCTTCAGCCAGATTCACTTTCCAAAGTATAATTCTAATTAAATGTATGATTTAACAGCATTCTTCAGTAATCCTTCACTAATCTTTCGGTACATTATTATATCACAGGACGGGAGAAAAGGGGACCAAAGAAAATAGTGCCTAGGAACCGAGAATGAAGCAAGTGTTTTATAAGCATCACTTCTACTTTTAGCAAAATGTCAGTGCAGGTAATGAAGCGGTGGGTGAGCCAGGCAGCGGCAGACCTCAGGCTTGAACCAGCTTTTGTCAATCCCATACCCCGCTGCTCCCCATCCCGAAGTCTCACCATCACAGTCCACGGAGTACTCCCCAGTCAGACAACGAACCCTCCCTGATCGCCAAATAATGTGCAGAAAGACCATAAAGACTAGTTACCCTCTCTCCTTCTACCATGCATTCCTATCACTCCGGGTATCACTCCCTGCCACACTAACGTTTTACCAATTTATGCATCTCAAATGCCATTGCCCCCTTTCTGTCATACTCTGCTCTAACAGCCTAAGTACCTGTGACTCCTTCTTCCTCTAAACTCCTATGTATTTAATTACCGAAATCATCAGTTTACTCACTGGTAACGATACTCACTATGCTATTTCCTAGAGATTTCCTGGCCATCTGCTCTGTGGTGGGCACAGTGATCGACTCTGGGAGCTAAGGAGGAATACACTTGACTGATTCCTTTGCAGATCTACCGGTCACATCATGCTGGTACATCGCAGACTGGCTGGGGCACAATCCTCACCAGCCCTTGTTGTTCGCCAGAAATCTGATGTTACTGTACTGGCAACTGTACTGCTTTTGATCAACTGAAGTGGAAGTCGAAGCCAAGACAGAACAGAAGGAGACTATCACTTCCATCCCGTCACCCCTTTAAATCAATGGGCAGTTCAGTGCTTCAGTGAACACAAAGGAATTTCATTGTTTGCACATTAATTTATCCAAATCTTGCCTATTTAGGGTATCAATATGTATTTTCATGTTACTTAGAACATAATGTTTAATTTGGTTTATAATTTCATCATGAAATACAACTATTTATACATTTGGGTACTTATATTTGGAAAAAAAAAATTTCACCCAAACATATCTTATACCACTTAAATCCTATATACTCACTTCACTTTTGTATGTATTAGAGAAATACAGATTTTTGTTAGTTTGTGTATTTGATAAGTACAGAAAGAGTATTGAACAAAATAAACACCCATAAAGTGGTATTATGTTTTCTTGGCAACACAGCTTGCTGAAGACTTATTTAATTCATTTGTATGAGATTTACTCTAAAGTTTAATTTTCATGCCTCTGATGCTATATTTTGATTTGTATTTTATCTCAATCATAGAAACAGTAGTTTAATCTTAAGCTCATCAGACTTAAGCTAATTAAAATATTTTAAAAAGTGAAGAGAATCTGTTAACAAACTGAAAAGAATAATTTAATTGCCACTAAATATGGCAAATTATGCTACTATTCAAAAAGAAAGTCACACTTTCATGAGCTGTTGCTTCTGGCTCCAGTATTTCTCAAAGCCTCACTGTGTAGTATATCCAAAATGATGAACGAGCCCAGTGATGCACAAGAGATTCTAAACAAGATTCCAAACAATGCGAATCTGGTGTCCAGCACTAGACGAGACTGGAAGACATAAGGGACCAAGAGGCCAGATCCTACCCAGCAGTATCCGCCCCTTGCTGATGCCGCTCCTGACTTCCTCATCGATGAGCCCGGTCAGCAGCTGGCACATCCCGTCGATGGACTCCAGGTGCTCGGGGCAGTTGTTAGAGATCTTGAGCCTGTCAAACCACACAGTGGAGATCCTGCCCCTCATGGGAGTGTACGGCCTGCGACAGCAGACAGTCAGCAGGAAGAGGAATGGAGAACAGTATTAAAAAGGCTTCTTGAAAAACTAATGTTTCAAATGAACAACTTCAATTTTCTGAGTTTCATGTTAAGATAATTCATAAAACGCATTCACCTTCCTGTTCACTTCATGTTTACTAAAGCTAACTGGTCAACTTAATTTTCCATCTTTCAAATGTGGGCCGTTAAAGGCCTAGTGAATCTTAATCCATTGTGTTACACGCTAGTGCTCTAGAATGCACACTTCAATACATAACATATGTGCATTTCCCTGTTTGTAACCGAGTACAGTCGAGTTCGGCAGCTCTGTGTCCAAGATCCCTGTTGGTAAAGGGAAATGAAAGGTGAACAGAAGCAAACCTAAAGACCCTTGAGTGCAAGCACAGACAGGTGTGGGGGACACACCAGACAGACACGGAGGCCAAAGGCTCACCCATGGAACGGGGGGCTTGACGCTGCCCATCACTTGGCAAGTCCTAATTTCTTCTAATAGTAAGAAACAGGGTTTCTCTTACAACACGAGAGCACCATGGAAAACAGCCAGTGATGAAACGGCCATAATGACAGAAAGAAATCTACACCGAGGACAGGTGACCTCCCTCTGATGACCACAGGCAGGCTTCCTCCCACCCCAGCACACTTCTCAGACTTTGCCGCCCCAAATCAGTGGTGTAAAAACATGAAATGTGGAGCTAGACAGAAACACTGAAACAGGAAAACAAAAAGCCAACAACAAAGCATACGGCTATAGGGCCCCAGCTGAGGCACAAATGTGATTTCCCATCTTCTCCAGTGAAAACCCAAGGAAACTGGCCAACCCAAGGAGCTGGGGTACTCAGTCCCCAGGGCCACACCCCTGGGTGTGAAGGGAATGAGATGCTGACACTTTCTGCACTGGTTGTAGGGTAAAAGCAAGTGGGAATCCTGCCGGGAGCCTGGGGTCAGGAGGGCTGTGTTTGGAAAGTGTCTCTCAGAAACTGAAACAAACCTGAAAACCAAACGGTCCCCTGACTCAAAGTGAGCAAAAACTCATACCAGGGGAATCTTCTGTTTGTTCAGAAAACAAAATCACATTATAAATAGCACTTGCCAAAAGTTTTCTAAAATTTGAATATATGAGGTAAATATCCATGCAAGTCAATGCCTAAAAACCTACCATTTCCCCAAGTCATGCAAACATTCCACAAAGACGGGATGAAACACCTGAATAACTGCAGTCCCTGTGTTAGTGTGACGCTGTCCTGTCCAACTCACTGTTGCTCACTTCTGTCCTTCCCATCCCCTCCGCTCACGCTTCTTAACCTCTGTACTCCGAATCACGTTAATGACCTGGGAAGACAGCCTTCAACTGTGTAACACACACTAACATATTTAAAGGACTTTTTTGGAGCACTACCCCGCTGCTCCGAAATGAAAATTCGCCTTTCTTACATGTGTCATGCTCTTTTCTAGCAATACTGCACAGAAACTCCCATCTCACTCAGTTTGCACTCAAGCTTTGAAACAACCATCACACTCTGAGATAAAGATCGCACAATTTCACCCCCCCCCGTCTGCCTACCACGAAGCCCCCTTGGTTCCCAGGCACTGGCCCTTAAGAACAATGCTGCATTAAACATACACGCATACAGGGGTTTGTGCACTGGAACTTTTGTCCCTCTGGAACAGAGAAGGTGCCACGGGATTGATGGATTGCAAGGTGCCATCTTTACCTTAGGTTTCAAAGCTGCTGCCATAAAGGCTGTAAAAACTCACCTTCCAAAACTGAGGCAGGACAACACCCCTCCGCCTGCAGCACTCATGGCAAAGGTGTTCGCATGCTTTAAAAGGTCTTTTAAGGGGATCAGCTAGAACTTTAAAATCAACCTTCTTGAGGTCTAATTTGCATATACGGGGGTATGTATTTTAAATATAAAGGCAAGTATTTTTGATAATGCAACCACATCTCCACAATAACACAGGACACCGCCACCCCCACCCCCACCCCCGCAAAAAAAGCCCATCCTGCCCGTCAGGCAATTCCCAGACTTCCTGAGGCTCCCCTGGAGTGCTTCCATCAGTATTTAACTGCTCTGCTGCTCTAAAACTCTAGGCAAAGACAGATGCTGGCTGGCTGAGTGCACTTGGGATTTTTTCTACTGGGGTTTTAACTTTTTTCTATTTAGTATAGAAGAACAGTTTATCTATTACTGACGAGCATTTGTCATCTATTTTTCAAGTATTGCTTTCTAAATTTTTTTTATTTAAAGAAAAAAAATGAAACAGAAAGAGGGTAGAAATAATACAAAATTTCAAAAACAAAACAACAAAAATAGCAACCAGTAAGAAATCACTAATTGATAACTACATATTTTCCTCTTAGAAGTAGTTGTTCAAGTTACAAAAGTAAAGCCTACACAGTGGACATTTAAACAGTGAGACTGCAACCAGTTCTGTTCATCTATCCAACAAAAACTCAGTAATATGGTTATCAATCCTACACACTTAAACATACATGCAGTTATATCCGTTAGAATACTTTCTTCTCCTATCTTTTTTTCTTTACAATAACTATAATCCATTCTCGTAAACTACTTAGAAGTTCTACATATGTATAAGTCTCTACATGTATACCTAGCCTTTCTGTATTACAGGGAGAAACAAATCAAAACAGGTCAACAATACAAATTCCTAGAGAAATATGAAATGAAAAGAACATATAAAACCACAATACTAGGTGATCTATGGTAGTTACTATAATGTCTCGTTATTTTCAATAAAATTGTCTATATCGTCAAATATGGTATTATTAAACTTAGCATTGCATTACACTATTAATAAAAACTAAACATTGAAGACATTATAGGACTTCAAAGGCAGTTAATAATCAAATCAGAATGGGTATCCTATTGAATCTTGTCATCTTCAGAGTAGTTGCCTCTACTCTGACATGATACTCTCAAGCATACCAGATTCACATAAAATCAGTCAAGATAAAACAGCGGTATAACTAATCTCTGTCTAACCTCTGCCATGCTATTTTTCTGTCATTGTTGTTTACTTTTCTCCTTCATTCCACTGTCTGCCCCTTTCTTTGAGGCCTTTCTTGCCATTGTTCCTGGAATCCTGGTGATTTTCTCCTCTCTCTCTAGAATGCCCTTCAATATTCTTTGCAGGGTTGAATTGGCGATCACAAACTCCCCCAGTTCCTCTTTGTTGTGGAAATATCTTGTTTCTCCATTAATTCTGAAAGACAGTTTTGCAGGGTACATCAATCTGGGTTGGAGGTTATTTTCTTTCAGGGTTTGGAATATTTCACTCCAAGCTCATCTTGATTTGATGGTTTGCATCGAGAAGTCTGCTGTGATTTTGATGAGTTTTCCTTTATAGGTAATCTGTTTCTTTTCTCTAACTGCTTTTAATATTCTGTTCTTGTGATGGATTTCTGGGATCCTGATTATTATATGTCTGGGTGTAGATCTGTTTTGGCTGTAGCTGGCTGGAGTTCTATATGCCTCATTTATCTGAACTTCACTTGCATTACCTATGTTTGGGAAGTTTTCCTTAATTATTTCTGTAAATAGACTTTTTATTTCATTTGTATTTGTCGCTGCATCTTCATTCACATTTTTTATTTTTAGGTCATAAATCCTCTTGTTGTTTTCTAGCCTTTGTATCATTGTTTCCTGGTTCCTTGTTATTTTTAAGAAATCCTTCCTTTTGCAAACATACATTGCAAATCTATCTTCAAATTTTGAAAGTTTGTCTTTAGTTTCTGTTAAAAGGTTTTGCCAGCTTTCAATGGAGTTTTTAATTTCCTGATATTCTCTTTGGATCTGTTTCATGTAGTCTAGATTTTGTTTATATTCTTCATCAAAGGCTTCTCTCCTTTCTCTGGGTTCCTCCATTCTTTCATTTGTATCTACTTGAGGATTACCCAGGACTTCTTTTATTAATCTTCTTATATCTTGCTTCACCTGAGTTAGAATTTCAGATTTATTCGTCAATGAGGTCATGGAAGTATTTATTTCCGCTGAGGCCGTGTCTGATGTTACATGTTTGCTGCCCTCAACCTCCTTTGCATTTATCTCTACTGGACTCACTTTCCCTGGTTCGGCATTTGGAGGCCTTTTGCTGTTTCTGTCTTGTCATGTTTCCGGCCCCCTTCAGACAGGTGGGTGGTGGAGATCTCTGGGCCCCTCGCACTACCCAGTTTTTCTGCAGCATACTGGCTAGGGAAGTGCCGCCCTCCTGCCCCATCCGCTGCCAATCTGCAAGGTGCACGCTGTGAGCCAGCCCCTCCCCCTGCCTCAGTCACCCAGTGGATGCTTCAGCACATTTGTGTGTTCCCTGGGGATGCCACTGGCTCAGGACAGCCTCATCCCCGGCTATTGGGTTCCAACCAGGGGCCTGGCCCAGACAGAGCAGATCCCACCAATCTGCTTTGGACCAGGAGCTGTCGACTGATGCCGCCTCAGGTTTTGAGTCAAGCCAGCCCTGCCCAACTCCAAAATGTTGTCTAGCTGGTCCCCCGCTCTGGGGAATCCAGCTCCCGTCACTCACCAAAGTTCACGCAGCTCACTCTCTGTTTCTACTCCCTGCCACAGCGCCTCCTCCAGCTGAGGGTCTGGAGCTTACCAGCCCCTGCTCTCAGCAGGGCCGTGACCTCAGCTCGATCATGAGTCACCTGATTCTAAGACGTGTGCCCGGTACAGCGACTGAGCTTGCCCAGCTCCAGCCCTCTGTCCACTCTTCTTCTTTTTCCACAGTTTCTTCCCGGATTGTGAGAATTCCTCTCCTTTTGTCTGGTTTTCTCCATGTTGTTAGATTCTAGCATCTGAGTTGTTTTCTTTTCAGAGAGGCTCTATCGTGCCACCACTCAGTCAGCCATCTTGGATTCCCCTTGCTTTCTAAATTTATTTTTGAACACTGACATGTATTTAAGATTTTTTTTTCCAGATAAGACCTTAAATTTCATGTGATATATATATATTTTTTTTGCAATAATTGAATTTCTGGTTCTCCTACTTTGTTTAGGAAATTTTCTCCAGCCCATAGCTTTTTACATCTAGAACCCCAGATATTGTTTTAAGTTTTCTGTTTGGATTTTTAAATCTCAAACTTGGGGGAAATTTATTTTTATGCACAAATCAACCTAAGAATTCAAATCCACTGTGTCCCACCTGGACAGGTAACTGTGCCTGAGGAACAGAGACAGCCACACAGCCTTCTCAGAGGTGAAACCCTACCTCTGCCAGGGGTTTAATTTTGTTCTCCATAATTTGGTTTCTCTCTGCCTGGATTCTATGAGAATCAACTCTAATAACCTAGGACATACACTACATGTAGCAGACTTGATACATCTAGTGTTGCTAGACTAGGCTGCCTTGGAAAAATCAAGCAATATTATTCTGTGTTCTGTGATTCAGATGAGGAACTGTGACTGAGAAAGACTGCTTTGTTCCAATCATCTGTTTATAAATTAGTGTTGCACTGACCATATCACCATTATTTTAGTGCATTTTTGTTCTGAAGTTGTGTGAGGTAAATCTCTCTTCTACCATTAATAATTTGTTCTTTCGTACTAGTTCTGGCTATTGTTAGGTACTCATTATCCTTCACCACTGACCCAAGGGGAAATTAACCTGAACATCTGGCAAACATTCATTCATTCATTCATTCATTCATTTGGTGGTGCCAGTGGTGGAACCCAGGGCTTCACACATGTGGGGCAAATGCTCTACCACTGAGTTACATCTCCAGGCTTTTTCATTTTTTTTTAAATTTTGAGACAAAGTCTCACTAAGTAGCACAGGCTGGATCTGAACTGTGATGCTCTTGATTCATATAGCTGGGACTACAGGTGTGTGCCACCACATTCTTAAATCAACCTTTAAAATACTTTGAAATAATTCTCTTTTTTTAAAAAAAAATGTTTTTGGAATTCTAATTAATGTTTTATTATCATTGGAAAATTAACATTTGAGGACCCAAACTTGAGAAGATGGCAGAGTTCTGTAGACAGAGCTCTGGGTTTGTACTCAGTGAGGCATAAAGAAGATGTAATCCTGCACCATCTATCTGCTAAGGCTCTGGAGCCTAAATCTGCCTCAGTTCCTTTATACCTCCTGACCCCAGAAGCCACTCAGTTCCAGGGAAATAGGTAAGTTGGGATTGGGGAGAACCAGAAAGCAGAAAGCTTTCGAGCCTTCTCCCAGAAAACTTTAGGACAACTCTCTTAAACACTGAAAATCAAAGCAGGTGCTTTCCACTCTCATTCTCAGTCCAAATAAAGCCCCAGACTGCATTCAAGTTGTCACTGAAATCACAGTAAAGCTCTAAATCAAAACTGAATGTACAGCACTCTAAAGTTCAAATTAGATTGTTACCCTTTTGAATTATTTCTACTTCCTTTTCCATTTTGCTCTGCTCTTTCTCTAAGTGTTTATTTGTCTGTCTAAGCACTTAAATAAGGATGATATCATAGGCTAAAAAGTGAATCATTCTGGGAACCAAGCCATTAATGGGAAAAAATGACATTCACTTTACTTTTTCCCCCCTGAAAGTACCTTCTTTAATTAATTAGAGATAGATGGTCCGCAGGAGTCCTAATGTAAGCATTTTACTAATTTAGTGGTTTTTAGTTCTCTCACTTCTCCAAGAAAATTAAAATTTTCTGTTCAAAGGAGATAATTAGGAAAATTTAATGAGGAAAAGAGTAATTTAGAACTATTGTGCTAAAAATGATAATCTAGCATGCATAAGTCTCCTAAAATGTTAGAATAACCTTTACAGTGTAAAAGACAGATTTTTAAACAGCTAAAAAAAAAAAAAAAAAAACCTGGCACATATGTTATACTCATTCACCTTCTTCCTCAAATAAATCACTTTATGAGCTGGTATAAAACAGCTCAGACATTACCACAATAAATAAATATGTTTGGCAAAGAACATCTGTGTGGCTCCTAAATCAATCAATCAATCAACCCATTACACATGGGTAAAATATTAAGCTAGAAAAAAATGCCCAAGGTTTTCTAAAATTAAAAGATACTTGGCTCGATAGCTACTTTTGTTTTGATCTTGGTTCTCCTAAAGGCCTAAAACAGAAGGCCATCCATAACCTCGAAGCTAGCAGCCTGGCCCATCTTCCTCTAGGGACTCCCCAGTGCACGTAGGCTCTGGGTCACTGACCTCCTAACTTTCCTCCAACGGACCTGCACATGATCCACACAGCAGCTCTGCATCTGAGGCCTCCACTCCGAGTGCTGTCCACCACCTTTCTGCACGGTGGAAGCCCCCGGGTCAAACATCACCTTCTCAAGAGCGCTCCTGTGACTCTATGCTGTGAGCCCTTCCTGCCTGTACCCTGCAGCAGACACCAACTCCTTGGCCTACTGTTCCACCATACCGAAACAATCCACCTGTCACCACTGGCAAAGATGGTGTTCCATTTCTTCTTATTTTCTGTCCCTGCATGAGCTCCTGAGTATAAAGATTTTATCTTTTCACAGGTAAGAACAAAGCCTGACAGACTGGGTATGATTGAAAACTATGGTGAATGTTTAAGATTAAAAAGAAAAAAAGCATGACAGTAAAAACAAAAACAGACACTGCGTGAATCCCCCACGCTTCCGTGTCTTTAGCTGCACTGCTTTGGCTGCTGACTCCACTCAGTAATTTCTGTCAAATACAAACATCTCAGTGTGTCCTCATCTACCGTATTCACCACGTCTGGCACTGTACAACTTCCAGCTCTTCCCGAGAGTCAAAGTGACCAGAGAAGGTAAATGTTTCAAATCCGTTCAGGACATCGAGGTGGCCACACCAGTGCGATTGAAGATATTTGGAAAAGGACTTTCAGAATTGCTTCAGAAAGTGCCAAAGCCATGGGATAACTGTGTTCAGAATGAGGTGGGTATTTTGAGAGGATTAATGGCAATATGTCTTTGAATGTAATAAACTGTTTTAAATTTAAAGACACCATTTGTTTTATCACGTTGGACACATAGCAGATATTGCATGAGCTTTGCTGAATGACAATGTCAATCGGTGATCACTGTGTCACTTGGGAATGATTTGTGTCAGCTCAAAATAGCATAATGTTTAAAATTATTTTATTGTCTTTGAATATCTTTTGGCTTTATGATAAAAGCCACATTGAAACTTCTAGAAAATGGTCAAATTTTTCTTTTGTTGCTTTAAAATTTTTTTCATAAAGAAACCACAGGTTTTTACCTAATAATAGGCACTTAAATATGTTGGTTAAAAGACTTAGCAAAGAAGTAAACTATTTCCTCAAAACAGCTGTTTTTAATAGAACTCCTGCTCTAGATCTTCTGGGACCAGGCGAGGGAATCTCCAGGTGTGCTTGAGATAAGAGTCCCAAATGAGAGCGCGAAGACAAATCCATTGTGTACTGCTTCTAAATTAACAGTGCCTGGGTCTAGTTTAGAGCACACCTTTAATTAAAAATAGAACCATGCATTTTATGTGCAAAAATACTGAATCAAAAAGTAGGGGGAACGACATAAATTCTATTAGCTTTATGATATTTTCAAAACAACAACAGAAATTATATCATCATATAAATGATGGCTAGCTTGTTAAAAAAAATTATTATCTTTTAAAAAAATGGAAGTTGCAATAGTAAACCCAAATTAATTGTAAATATAGTCAAAATATGTCACAGAAATAAAAATTTTTATTGGGCTCCAAATTAACATAATGAGAACTACATCTCTATTTTCTATTTTAACACAGCAAAATAAATGATTTTTTTCACTTAGTATGTTCCTACTTAGCTGATTAAAAAGATTCACTAAACATAGCTGAGGAAAAAAGAGTATTTATAACCAAAATGGTAATTAAAAATTGAGTCAAAACACAACACTATGCCTTAACAAACCACAAGTAAGTAAGGCATAATAGACTGCTCTTCTCTTATGTGCTTTAAAATATGTATGACTGTCAAAACCAAAAATTATAACCCAGTTTTGTGGAGTTTTCAACATATATAGATGTAATACACATAATGATTATAAACTGAAAAGATGAAAGGACCTGCATAATTTAAGGCTTCACAGTTCACTAAAAGTGATAAAAATTAACTCTATGAAGGAGAAATGACTGCTGCATATATTGTACCATTCCACAATCAGGAGGAAAAAATGAACAAATTAAAATGAAGTACTAAAATGTCCAAATAAGTTAAAAGAAGGAAAACAATAAGATTAGAGGAACAAAAATTATAGACGTAAATCCACACATATCAATTCTATGTTAAACTACATTTATGTGGCTTAAGCAAATCACTTAAAAGACACACTGGCAGATTAAAGAGAAAAACCAAGTACAACTGCATATTGTCTATATATTTAAAATGCCTTTTAACTACAACTGACATACATAGGTTAACAGCGAAAAGAAAAAAAGCATACAGAGTAAGCATAGAAAAATTGATGCATATTGTGTTATTATTAAGCAAACTATACTTCAGGGTATTGTCAGCAATAAAAGGTGACCATTTCTAAAGATAAGAGCAGCTATGGATGAGGAAAACAATAATTCCATAGGTAGGTACCTAATCACATGGCCTAAAAATACCGTGAGAAAACTGACAGAACTAAAAGGAGTTTAAAAACCCATCCCTTCATATTGGTTCTGTAAAACCATTAAAAACAATCACTATGCATAGACAAAATTTGAGTACAACTACTATGAAATCATAACATTTGTACAAATCTAGACACAAAAATGTACAGGAACAGCCGACAAAACAGACCATGTGCAAAGCTGTAAGACAGGTGCCAAAATTAAAAGCCTGCAATTGATAACCATGGAATGAAGATACAGAGAACAGCCCGCAACATCGGACATTAGCAGCACACTTTTCAACAACCTAGCTCACAGGCCCTTCTGACCTGGGTCCTCTGACACCTTCAGAGGCTGGGGTCCTGGGCAGTGGGCTGTGGCCTTGTCCCTTACATCTGAACAGCCTTGTCAACCAACAAAGAAACAGGACCTGGAACGCTCGACTACCTTCTTCAAAGCAATACAGCTCTCTTGGCTCTCTGAGGACATCTGCTCTTGGACTCAGTCGCCAAAACAGCAGGAAAGCCCAAGCTCCCACGGGCAAGCCTCATGAAGGTGCCCCAGAAGGAAGCCTGCAGGACCCCCAGAGAAAGGCCACACTGGCTGGCAGGCACGAGCCAGCTCTGGAGGTTCCCGTCCCCGCGCTCAGGACAGTCACTGCTCCTCTGCCCTTTCTGAATGTCCAGCTATGAGGCTTCTGATGGTAAGAGAAGTGTCATGTGGAGTTGTGTGTTGTAGAACAATAAGACTAGGAACATGAATTTTAATATATAAATGATAACACAAAGAAAAAAATGAGCCTTAGCTAAAGTAGTGATTAGAGAGAAATGTGTAGCTTTGGCATACAAAGGAAGAACTATGAAATGGAAGAGCTGACATAAATGAAACAAGAAGCCAGGGAGAGAAATAAGACAGCCCAAATTAGCTCTGTCAAAAGGTTAACAAAACTGAAAACTCCCTGGAAAAGTGAACCAAGGAAAAAAGGAGAAAAGATACAAAGTATTACTATCAGAAATAAAGTAAAGCATACTGACATAAACCATAAGAGCACTAACAGGAAATACCGTGAAAAATGATCAATAAATTTGACAAATTAAATAAAAGATAAAAATTCCATGAAAAACAGAAATTATTAACATTACCCCCCCAAAATAAATAGAAAATATGAACACCTTGGCTGTAGGAAAGAAATTAAATTTATTATCAAAACCTTTACAAAAGAAAACTCATTCCAGATGATTTTGCCAATAAATTTTATCAAATATTTAAGAATAAACACAAACTTTCTCAGAAAGCAGAAACACTTCTTTAAGAGGCCACTATAATTCTGATGATAAAAGTCTATAAAGACATTAGAGAAAATTAACAGTACTGTACTTCTCATGAACAACCTAAAATTCTTTAACAAAGTATTGTAGCAGCATATCAATTCAAATACAGATAGACAAATAGATAAATGATACCTTAGGAACACGTAAGGTTTCTCTCCTAGGAATGCGATTTAACATTTGAAAAATCCATCAGAGTAATTTCCCATGCTAACAAACTGAAAGATTAGAAAAACCTTGATTATCTCAAAGGACACAGCACAGGCAAACTTACAAAGAAAACTCTCAATTAGGCGAAGAATGAAATGTTCTCAAAATAATAAAAAGTACCCCCAATAAAATCCTATAACCTCATGCTTAATGGTGATGAACTAAATGCTTCCCTTCTGAGATCTCCTCAACATGGTACTGGAAATTCAAACAAAAGCAGACAAGACAGGAAATAAAGGGTGTAAGGGTTGGAAAAGAAACAGCACCGTGACTTTACTCGCATGTGATAGAGCTGTCTACACAAAACCTAAAGAGATGTTCCTGCACAGCTACTAGAAACAATATGTGAATTTAGGAAGAGACTAGGCACAAGAACAAGACACTAAAATAAAACTTGTATCTATATACTAGCAACAAATAATTAGAAAATATTTAAGAGCATGAGAAATAAACAATATTTGTGAATAAATTCAGAAAAAGTCCTCTACTATGAGAACTCTCAATTATTGCTAAGTTAAACTAATAAAGATCTAAACATATAGTAAAACATACCACATGCATCTATGGAAGACATCAGTTTTATCCAAATTAAAATTAAGATTCATATAATTCTAAATAGGTATTTTGTAAAATTAAGAAGCACATTTTAAAATTTACATGTAAATGCAAAGAACTTAGAATGATTAAAATTTGCACCACTTGCTATTAAAATGTCCTATGAAGCTATAATAACCAAAAGTTTTGCAATGGCATAAGATTAGAACAAAGAGAACAATGAATAGGACAGAAGTCTAGAGAGGAAGCCATGAAACTATATTCATACAAAGGACTTGTACAAGAGTATTTACAGCATCGACATTCATTTGACCCAAAAACTAGAAAAAATCCAGGTGTCTACCAGCAACAGAATAGAAGCAACTGTGGTACTATCCACCTAGAATTTTAAGGAGCAACTATTGAGAGACACGTACAGGTGAAACACAAAAACACTAAGCCTAGAGAACCAAGCCAGACACAGAGTTAAGAGATTTAACTGAAATGGAAGGACAGTGACAACTATGCTACAGAGATAGAAATTAGAAAAACTGTATCCCGCAGCCCACTGGATACAGGAACCAGCTACAGAGAGGCAGAAAAACGCTGAGCTGATGAGAACACGCTCCACCTTGCCTGTGGTTAATGGGTACACACATTTATCAATACTCCCTGAGCTACACTCTTAATGTTTTTGTTTATCACCATTTTATTTTCAAGAAACATGAAGACTTAGGTCCGTGAGATAGTACTAAGAGAGTTAAACTGCAGACAGAAATAAGGTATCTCTGACTTCATACAGTCAACAACAATCTGTATCAATTCTGAGGAGGCAGTGAGACGGAGACAGCCGCGTGAAGGCACTGGTAATCAGTCTGAGTGCGTGCATCTGGTGGGGCTATTTAAAGGCTTAATCAACATGTTAAAACGCTCAACAACATCGATATTAGGGAAATACAAATTAAAAGCAAAATGAACTACTAGTACACATACATGAGGAGGACTATAAATATAAATCACCACAGAAAATGCTCAGGTGGATAGGAGACAATCGCAACTGGGAAACAATGCTAGCAAGAGTAAATTATCGTGAGCTGTCCCAAAACGTGTGGCAGTATGCATGTACCCTAATAAAAAGCTTCAAAGCCTGTTTTGGCTTTCAATTTGCATTCATTTTCATAAACACTTGGCTTGAGAGAAGCTACATAATACTAAGCATCACTTCACGGACAAGAAACTCAGCCCATTCTAGGCCAAAACGGGTTAAGAAACAGGCTGTAGAAGCCTGCATACCAATAGCATCCGTGGAAGAATTTAAAAAGCCAAGTGAGAGGTACCTCTAAGATGCAGCAGGTGGTAGGACTAGTATGCTTGGTCAGATTGTTATGGTTTGTGTCAAGATGTTCCCCCAAAGCCTCATGCAGTCTTGGGGAAGCAAACTTTTCAGAGGCAGCTGAATCTAGAGTTTGTGATTGATTCATGATCCAATGCTGGACCATTAAGGGTGTGACTGTTACACCTACCCTAAGGGACATAAGGGACAGAAAGAGGGCTGTCTTGATGCTTTCTTGTTACTTTTGCTGTCTTCTGTCACCATGGATGGTTGCCCCTCTGCCATGCGTCACCTGCCTTGGAGCAGCCCACTGTGGACTGAAACCTCTACAAACTGAGAGCTAAATAAACCTTTCCCCATTTAACTTTGGGTGTTGGGTATTTTGTCCCAGCAATAAGAGAAAAATGACTAAGACAGCGAAGATGGTAAGGATTCACAGATGGTGAAAGATAAAAGACAGGACAATGTAAGAAAGTGTTCAGCAAAATGTCAACGGATGAAAACTTGACACGCTTTCAAAAAGGTTGTTAGAGTGCATTTGTAATTAATTAAGAAGTGCAAAATGTGAGCCTTAGCCAGCACTCTGTGAGAATCAAAGGCTTGAGTCAATATGGTCAGTTTAGTGACTTGGTAAGATCCTTTCTCACAAATAAAAATTTTAAAAAGGGCTGGTGATGGAGCTCTGTGTAAACATCCAGGGTTCAAAGAAAAAAATTGAGGGTTCCAGAAGGTGCATATCTGCCTCATGCCTCCCCCAGATGCTATTGGAAAGAGAATTAAACAAGGTGCATGATGTAGGAACCCTCTTGTGAACAGCACAAAGTAGCTATGAGAAGTCAGATTGGGTTGCATAGCTCAGCACGTTATTTTGCTTAGACAAAAATATTTGCAAACCCCAGTTTACAAGATATATTCAGAACAAAAGACTACATGAATGATAATATTTATAAAAAGCAGTTTCTGACTTCAAAACTATACTAGTATTGGCTTCTCTGTCTCTGGAGGAGCCAGCTCTCTGTGAGCGGAGTTGCAATTTCTCGCTATCTTGCTGTCTGTGGGACAACTAGCTTTGTTTCTTTTCTGCAATAAAATTTTCAGTTAAAAAAAAAAATAAACCTGCCCAAGTGTGATTATTGTGAATTTTGCTAAACAGATCTATAGGTTATATAATTTAAATATTTATTTAGTAGTCAATTCCATATTTCTATTCTATTTTATGGATTCAACAATCATTATTTCTAAATAAACCTTTTAAATGTAGAAAGAACATCATAAGATACTCTTCTGGAGACTAAGAAGGCTGCCTTACCTAAATTGTTTGAATTCATCAAGTTTCTACTGGAGTGAATAAGGGGAAGAGAAAAGGTTTAGAAGAGGTGCAAGATGTAGGGAATGCTTTATAGGAGGGAAGGCAGAACTTAGGCCAAAATAAAGAATACATGGCGGAAAAAGATCCTAATTTACAATTTCTTAAAAACAGAATTAAGCTTAAAGACTATCTGATACATCTCTATGTGTCAACCCCTTAGAGTTGAGAGGTTACATAATTGCGTACCTGGGAGGAGCGGTTGGATAGATGATTTTTATGTGCTGGAACGTTAAGTCTTGATTTAAAACCTCCTTGATCCATTTCCTCAGTCCTTGTCCAGAATCGCCTAGTGAAATTACAAAGTTTAACATATGACATACATTTTAATAATAGGAGCATTTTGCCACAGTTTACAACCCTCATACACAAAGGCTGGCATAAGAGATTCTATAATAGTCATACCCAAAAATAAGACAGTTCTGTCTAGAAACTCATTTACTAGTGAGTTAAATGATCAGGTACCAATAGCTGGCCACAATTTGGATGATTTTACTCTTGGTTATATTACTGATCACTTTGAAGGCTTTATTTAAGATTGATTTTAGTTTTCCTTGTTTGTTTAAAGGGTATAATTTGAACAAAAATAGATTTTTTTAAGAAAAAATTTTCTGTATCTATATCTAATATTAATAGTACTGTTTCTTATTTTACTCTTAAAAGTAACAAATTTCTGAAGTGATCGATAAATTCTTGTAGTTGGAACAACTTAATAAAATTTGTTGGTTCCCTCTACTATAACAGTAATAGCTGTTCAAAGCGGAATTTTAATTTTTAACTTTAAGAAATTAGAAAATTTGGTAACATGTTTACATGACACCACGTCATGATTATTTACTTCAAAGCTAAAAAAGAAAAAACAAATGCATATTTGCACAAAAAATGAAGTACAGGTCCAAGTTACATAATCCTAAAATGAAATTTAGTTTAATTTCTTAATCAATTCACTCATAAGTGATTCAAAAATGATCTATTATTAATGTGCCAGGCAGGCTGTTCACTGGCAGAGGGGTCAGCATGAGGGGGACACAGTGTCCCTACAGTCATGGAGTCACAGAGCCTGCGGCTCACAGTGAGAAAAAGCATAGGTCCCTCGGTCAGATCATCAGCAAATACACAAGAAGGACAAAGGCAATGTTGGCATAGATGAGGGGCTTGGACCACGATGTTCATGACACTAAGACCCCGCTGATTAAGGTGCAGGGACAAGGTCATTGACATGGGCTCTGCAGGGCCACGAGCTTCCTTCTGTTTTACCAACTGCATTGTCTGCTCACTGGAGAACAGCACTGACCACACTGGGCTTCCAACAGAGCTGTGAGAGGTAGAAGGCAACAGCAAGAGCCTGAGGAAAGGCAGCGGCTAAGCCTTGAGACAGGGGAAGTGCAATGACATCTAAAGCCCAGTTGCTGAGGACAGAACAGGAAGAGTGACTGCAAGAGGAGAATGGAGAGACGGAGTCACTGCAAGGCGAGGTGGGCACCATGCAAATCCTAGAGAACGGAGGAGCAAGAAAATGCCTAGCTCGATGTTGGAGGACATGCTGCATGAAGATGGGCCTGACTGAGGACAGGGCTAAACAGGTACAGGTGTGGGGAGCTCAGGAGGAGGCTACTGCCCAAGTGACAGACGCCTGCACTAGGGAGGCAGCAGTATAAACAGGGATCAACACCAGAAGCACTGAGGAGGGCAAATCAGCAGGCAATGGCATTAGTTATGAGGGCCTCTGGTGACAGGGATCAGAAAGCACTGCTGGGCTCATAGAGGGACTTGGTTCAAAGACAGGGACACAAAGTACCCGAGGGTGGGCTCTCTCTGAGACCCTCTAATGGCCACGAGGTTTCCTTCTGGGAATGGCCAGGCAAAGACTGACCCAGTAGAGGGGAGGACAAATCCAGCCTACAGGATCTTAAGGGAAGAATGAACTCCATAGTTTTACAAAGTCTTTAGAAAAGAAACAATAAAACAAGAAAGACAGAAGGGAAGACGGAAAAGAAAGACTAGGAGACAGAGATCTCAAGTGGTCCCCAAAGCTTAAAGTGCTTACTATCTGGCCTTTAGGAAGACCATCTGCTCCTCACTGCCTGGATGCTACGCCCCCTGGACATTTCTCCAGACCCCCTTCTCCAGCTCCAGGCACTCCAACCTGACTGCCATTCCTAGAGCATGTTAGGGAACCTGCTCTAGGGCCTTTTTTGGCTTTTCCTGGTCTGTAGTAGCCTAATCCAGTATTCAGATAACTTGCGCATCTAAGCCTAGCTGGTCAAGCATCATTTTTACCGTGAGGCCTGCCCGATTATGTTATTTAAAACTGTCTCTCCTCACATCTTTATTGGGCTTTTCCTGACCCCACCCCTTGGAATACTATCTTCTACTATATTAGCTATTTCTACACTAGAATGTAGGCTCCAGGAGAACAGTGATTTTTGTTTGGTTAATTCACTGCTATGTGCTGAGAGCCTAGAAAAGTCTCTTGTATGCAGCAGCTATTTGACATATTTTTGAGTGGATGGATTAATGAATGAGATGTTTATCAGACAGTTAAGTAAATATGTCTTGAACTCAAAGGAGGTAGAAAATGGAGATATACATTGGCATCTACTGCGTATGAGTGAAAACAGATCCATGTGCTTGTATGGACTATAATTACCCTGGGGAGAAAATGCAAAGCGACAAGTCCTAAAACCAGATTTTGAGGAAATCCATCATTAATGGCCAGAAAGAGGAGGCTGAGTCTGCAGAAGAGCTAAAAGCAAAAAGATAGAGAGCAATGCAAGTTAGAGACAGGGAAGTTATAGGTGACTTCATCAAGATCCAAGTTAGTCAACTCACAGTGACTTATCACATGGGGAACAAACCACAAATAAGACACACAATTTGGGTCTCCTAGACCCTGACACTGCCAGATGGAATCGACAGTAAGCTAGGTGGTCACAGTATGAGAAATACTGTGGAAAAAGGAACCAGAGTGAGCTAAGGGAGCTACAACACAATGGATTCACCTGATCTGGGAGCAGACAAAGCTTTTAACAAAGCTACCATTTACTTTCATCATCCTAAAAGATACCACTTTAGCATTTTAGAAATAGGAAAAGCTCAAATTAAGTCAATAATGTGTAACTGACATTCCCACATGTTCTTCTACCACTCCTATAATTTAGCTGAGAACCCCAAGCTTTTAAGTTTTTAAAAAAGTCTTTAAACAAACTTTTTCAGTCTTGAAAATTAAGACTAAATGTTATGAAACAATACCCATTCATCCATTCAGAAGTCCACTATTAAAAAAGCTAGCTCCTTATTTCCAGAGTAAATAAACTCATGTACTCATATTTGGGTTAACTAGAAAAGAAACACCACCTGTAAAAAAATCATCAGCCTCTAACCTTAATGAAAAAAGCTGACTCCCAGTAAGAGTTTTATATACTTCGATGGAGATTAAAATACGTAAGACTCATATAGTACTTGCACACTCAACAGAATTATTTGGATGACTTGTTTGTTCAAAGATAAAGGGGAAAATATACAAACGTTTATGCCTGGATTTCACAGACATGCATTATAGGTTATAAAAATGTCAGTAACTTGAAATTGAAGAGTAAAGATAGTTACTTTAAGCCAAGTGGTCCAGGCAAAGAACATCTAGGAGTTCTTTCTAAACATACTATGAACTAATACATTTTTCTATAAGAAAGGGTATAGCCTTGGGGAATTTTGGATACTTATAAACGAATACTCTTGGAGCCCGGAATGGTGCACCCTGTTTCCCAGTTAGAAAGCGTTTCTGCCACCTTGAACATCGCAAAATCTAAAGCTGTTTCATTGATCAGGTCTTTCTCTTTAAACACCATTGTTATTTTTCCTGATGTCCTGTGATACTCATCTTCTTTAGGGGCTTTCGTTCTGGCATACTGACTTTTGGTGTCAGAATACTGATTTTTGGTGTCTGAGAGTTTTAGGCTCTCAGTCCCATTTCACCACTACTCACAGTGATAGACAAGTGACCTTAGACACTCTGTTGGACTTTCCCAGCCTTATTTTCAAGAGCTGGCGAACATTTCCACGGCTACCCACATACAGCTTGGATCTCCCCAATCCCCTCCTGTATCTAATCACCAGGCCCTGGAAACCAACACTATCAGCTCAAAGACTAGTTTCTTAGAAAACTCTGACACTGTTTTCCAAATGCCTTAGTAATGTCTAACCACTGCTTTTTTCTTCCTATTCAATTGACAGTAAAATCTTGGGCCATCTTGTGATCTCCTATCCACTGCTGACTCTAACTGAATTGCTTTTGTTTTTAAATTTGGGTGGGCTCCCCGAGGACATGGCTGTGTCTCATTTTTTATGAAACAAAAACAAAAACATTTCCTGGGGACTTACCCTGCGCAGGAAGGATTAAAACAAGAAGGGGCTTTACCCCGGAGGCACTCAGAAGTCACAAGCAATCACAGACTGTGTAGCTTGTGGGACAGGCAGGGAAGAGGCACGCACCGGTCCCAGGGACTCAGGAGAGACCTGGTGCTGTATCTTGGAGGCTTTCGTGACAAGAGGGAGAAAAGCAAAGGCAGGAAGGGGTGGGGGACAAGAAAAAGGAAGGGGAAACCCTGCAGCTCTGGCCCGGGGATATCTCACTGAAGGGGACTGCGAATCCCATGGGCCACTGCAGGATGGGAGATAGGCAGAGAAAGCATGGGCGAATGAGGCTCGGCGGCGACAGGCATGAATCCCCAACACCCGGTGCGCCCCTAGGGCAACGTGGCCTGGCTCACCAGCCCCACAGGGTCAGAGCAGGGGACTGGCGGCCGCGCAGAGGACTCCCTCGCGCGCACGCGGAAGGGGCGAGGGCCGCGCAGGCCGGCCGCGGGATGAGGAAGGGGAGCGGGCGCCGCCAGGCCGCGCCACCCCCGGGAACACGGGACCGCCGCGGAGGACTGCAGCTTCCCCGGCTGCGGAGAAACAGCACGTGAATCTGTGGACCACCTGAGCCGTGTAGGAAGATCAGCGAGGCGCTGTGTCTCCCGGCCGGCGACACCACGCAGCGCTGCAGGCCACCCGGACCCCAGGCGGCCGCCATCGCCGGAGAGAGGCCTGGACGTGGAGGCCCCGCCCCTCAGGGCCGCCCCGCCCCTGGCCCCACCCCTGTCCGTCTGGCCCCGCCTCGGGCTCCACCCCCTCATGGCCCGGGCCCGCCTTCGGCTCCATCCTCGTCCGTTGAGGCCCCGCCGCGCACAGTGCCCTCCCTGCCCTGCCGACTCCGGCTCCGCCCCAACCCTCTCTAACTCCGCCCCCCGTCACAACCTCCGCCCTGTGTACGTCGGCACGCAGGCGCGCAGGTGATAGCGCATGCGCAGTGGCAGCCGGCCGCCACCTGGAAAGTTTTTACTATTTGGGGTCAAGTATAGGGTATTTCTAACTGCAATAGGAGACTGGTTTTCCCGAGAAAGCTCTTCACAAGGCATCATCCTCCTTACAGGCGATAGTCATGAGTAAGGATCTACTTACATCCTAAGAATTTGCTGTAGGGTTTTTAAAGCAGTTTTAAAACTTAGGTTTATTTTCTTATTTGCAGAAACATCAATGTTGTTGTGTTTGAAACTTAGGAGATGTGACCATATTTCACTTTGCTCTTTGAGACTCACACAAGATATTTGCAACTGTCCACTTGAGGGGTAACTAGCTATGTAATAACTCCTCTTTGTGACTTTTTGTGAAAACAATTAACAAAACAGACCTAATTCAGTGATGAAACTTAGCCATTAGGGTGGCTATTATCAAAAAAACTGGAAAGTATCAGTGAAGATGTATAGAAGAAACTGAAGGTCTTGTGCACTGCTGAGAGAAACGTCAAATAATATGGCAGCAATGGAAAAAGTCCAGTGGTTCCACAGAGAGTTAAACATGGAATTACCACACGATCGAGAAATTCTGCCTGTTGGTATAGCCTTAAAGAAATGAAAGAGGGACTCAAACAGAACTTCACACTGAAGTTCATAGCAGTGTTACTCACAATACTCAAAAGATAGAAAGAACTCATATGTCCCTCTGCAGATGAATGGTAACCAATATGTGTGGTATATATCTACCATGAAACACTCAGCTTTAATATGGAATGAAATTTAGATTCATGGTACCATACAGATTGACCTGGAAAACATTATGCTAAATGAAATAAGCCAGATGTAAAAAGACAAATACTATCCTACTCACCTACAGGAAATATTTGGAATAGGCAAAATCATAGAAACAGAAAGTAGAATAGCGCTTGCCAATGTTAAGGGGAAAGGCAAGTGGAGAGTTATTACAAAATCTCTGAAAGTTTTTTGTTTGGTATAATGAAAAATTTCTGAAAATGGATAGTGGTGATAGATGCATAACATTCTTAGATTCAGTACTTAATGTCACTGAACCACATTTAAAATGATTAAACTAGTCAATTTTATATTGTGTATATTTTACTACAGTTCAAAAAATACAAAAAGGCAATTTGTTTTCACATAAATGCATAAGCACAGGTAAGTTGTGCTGAGACTAGTCCTAGCAGGAGACTCTTTCCTCATGTAAATATCAAGGAAACAACTTAGTAGAACTTTAGCCATTAAACATCGGCCTTCCGGTCATTATAGCTTGCATCATATTTAAGCAATTACAAGTTAGTTTTTGTTTGTTCAGAGTATTGGCTGTGCCCCCAAATGACCAAACTGCTTCCTGTTAAGGGCTGGTTAACAAGACAAGCTCATCAGTATGCTGCTGATGGTGTCAGAGGAAATGACCTCACATGTCTTCAGTTGATCAGATTAGAAAGAAATGGGGTTGTTTCTTAGAAGCCCCCAGAGCTTCAACATGAGTGCAGGTGGTGAAGTCACCAAGGAGGAAAGGCTGCAGTGAACTGAGTGTCTTACTGGACACACTTCTGTCTCTAGATCTGCATTCTCCAGGGAGGGCTGGATGGCTTCCGGGCCTAGGTGAGAAGAGAGCCCATGCTCCTAGGAGATGGTATACACCGCCATGCTCCTAGGAGATGGTATACACCGCGCATATGGGAAGACTTTGATTGCCTATCACTGTCACTTTCTCATCACTGGATACAACACCAAATACCCACAACGTAAAGGAGGAGAGGTTCATTTTGGCTCACTGTTTTTATACTATCCAGGCCATAGTTCTATGGCCCTAAGGCAGGAAGGGCTTGGTGGGAGGGTCTGGTGGAGCAAAGCTGCTCCTGTCCTAAGAGCCAGGAAGCAGAGAGGGAAGGGGAGAGCTAGGCTGGAAGGAGATGCATCCTTCCAGGTCACCCCTCAGTGACCCACTTCTTCCCACAAGACCTCACTTCCTAATAGCATATTCAGCTCTGAACTCTTCTGTGGATGAATCTGCTGGTGAGTGCAGCACCCCTGCCCAATCACCTTCCAGAAGCCCCGCCTCTGAATGCATGAGGCTCCTGGGGGACCTTATACATCTAAGCCATAACAGTGCGGCTCTTAGACTCCATTCACTATGAGTAAATCTTGCTAGATGCCACTTGGTGGTTTTGAGATAGCAAAAATCAGGAACATCATGATATAATAATAATGGCAATCACTATTTTTAATAAGTGTAACAACTGACATTCATGGCACTTAGCTGTGGTAAGGACCAAGACTCATCCTAATGAAATTCCATGAAACTGTACTGTTAAGCCTCCTTTTGCCAGTGAGGCTCTGATGGATGTGGAACTTGATTCAAGGTCATCATATAGATTTGAGTGTGGACTTGTTCGGGCCTGACTGAAAAATTCAGGTCCTTAACTGTTACCCATCTTTTCATACTGGCTCTCAGAAATGAGGAAGAGCATATACCGGCTCTTTTTGTTTTTTAAACCCTGTGGAATTTGGATTGTAGCTCTTTACAGTCTCTATTGGGATTCCTGGGTGTCTTCAGTTGTCCTGTAACTTCCAGCTTTTCTTCTTCCCCTGTGTGCACATTGCTATGAGCACCCAGGTGGCCCTGGGTGGGCACCTGAAGGTTGGAAAGGGGAGTTTCACCTTGAAATTCCCCTTCCTAGGTTCAGGATCTTTATTCCAAGAGCTGAGTTCTGCCCAACCTAACCAAAGTGCTCTTTTATTTACAGCGGTCTAAGTGCTTAGCTATTGTTGCTGTTCCTTTCATCTGTACCTATTTATAGCACAAACAGAAGGTTTCAGATTACTATACTTAGAGATGCCATCTGGTAGACAAGCTACCATTTGAACAAAAATGCTCTGTTCCTTTTATGTGACTGTACTATTTGAAATGTGATTAAGTTTCAGGGTGGCTGTTCGCTTCTGCTTTGGCAGCTCTTGATCATTTGCCCTGTTACACTTGGTGGAAAATTATCCCTGAAATATTTTTATTCCTAAATTCCTTTGCTTTTTAGTGTATCTTCTGCGTTTTTGGTTGCTATTCATTAGCTTTCAGCCAATCTATCCGCCCATCACTGATACACTCCCTTTTGGTAACTTCAGTTCTAAACTGGACAAAAGCAACTAAATGAAGCTAAACCCCAAGACAAGATAACCCTCCTCTTTTTCAGGCTTTCAGTATTTCTTGAGCTCTATAAAGATACAAATGACAAATTGAGAGTTTAGGTGGCCATCTAGCTAAGTGTTTAGAAATTCTTTAAGACACACTTGACTTTAAAAAAAAACAACTTGAAAGTTTAGCCATTTCAAGTCAGATATTTGATATTTTCTAATGATGATATTTAAATGAAATTGCATTAGTCATGCATACAAACAGTTATGCGTTCTTTCTTTTCCCCATTCTTGAACATCAAATTATATCTTCTGCATTGGTTAGTTTTTATGTGCAGTATTATTCAAAGAGACAGAGAAACACATTTATGTATTAGAAATACATGGTACACAAAATAGCTCACCTTTAGGCAATTTTAAAAATGCTATAAATTAATGAGGCAATTTTTTATCCAATTTTCATTTATCCATTCATTATAAAAGCTGAAAGAAACTTAAAGTCTTAAATTCATACTAATGCCAAATGGAGCATTATTTTTGAAAATGAGATTATGAACATCAATATACCATTGCCTTAGTTCCAGGGACATTAAGCTCTTTCAGTTACCTGACTCTAGATGCAGATGTGGGGAGCTCCTTTACCCTGCTGCACTGCTGCTCTAGAAGAGATCTGCTCGTTCCCTTATCAGAGCAGATGGGTCACCTGGCACATGGGAAGATGGACGAGGGTGGAGGGTAGTAGTCACCTGAGTTGCTCAGACAACAAACAAGTGGTCTTGGAGCATTTGTTGATGGCAGTTACTCTGCTGGATTAGTAACAGTCATTTGGATCCTTTCCTGAGCAGGCTAAGACCCTGGAAGTTTCTCTCTTGAGAGTTGTTATACCTCATGCACTTTGATGGGTGTTTAGAGGTGGCTGCATCTGGGGTGTGTGATGCTAGGATTAAATTGTGTGATGGTAGGTTTACATTGTAGGAGGCTAAAATTAAGGGTTTGTGATTACTAAATTAGTCCACGGATTGATTAAGTATCCTTCTGGGTGTGGATGATAGGAAGACCCATCCTGGTTATGGATGACACCACCCAAAAGGAAGGTGGCCTAGAAGCATTAAAGGGGAGAATCTCCTGCCTCGCTGCATACTGCTGGCTGCTGGGTGCTTCCTCATTACTTCGGTGTTTTTCTGCCTTCCTGCCTTTTGCCAGCCATGAACTGTTTCTCCTCTGTGATGGCTCTCTGCCCTGCCCCCCTACCTTGGAGCAGTCAACTGTAAATTGAAACTTCTACAAACCAAGAACCAAAATAAACCTTTCCTCCTTCAATTTTCAGTGTCAGGTATTTTGTCTCAGAAACAAAATAAGTAACTAAGACAAGTGGATAGACCAGAAACCAGGTGATGTGACCAGGTACCTAAACAGTGCTTTCTCTTCTCTTCCCAAGGGAAAAAGATCTTCACTTCAGCCTCACCTATGGCCAGTTCTCAAATTCCAAAGTCACCCTGGAAATATTTAATTTCCTGTAAGTCCTCATGTTAGTACCAGAAATCCATCCTTAAATCTTCTTTGCCTGTGTGCATTTGGCGGGGGGCTGGTGCTGAAGATTGAACTCAGGGCTGTACCTTAGTAGGTGATCACATTTGTTCACTTTCTTAGCTTTCCCTCCTCCTACCCATGCTGGGACTTGACAAACAATCATAACATAAATATGGAAAGTTTTCCTGTAGTGTTGCACTGTTTTTACATTCTTCAGCATCATTCTCTCTTTCTCTCTCTCTCTTTCTCTTGGAATTTTTGTTTCATTTCTATCTTATATTGCCATTATTTTGTAGCTGCTTTCAGACAGAGTCTAACCACAGGTCTGTCCTGAGAAATGCACTCATAGGTGATTCTGTCATTGTGTGACATCACATAGAGTGTATCTATACAAACCAAGTCTACCACAGTGTTCCTTACTAGGCAATCTGACCTTATGGGACCCTTGTAGGTAGTGGACCAAAATGTCATTCGTTGTGACTCCACATGGTCACTATAGAATGCATAATGCTCTAAAGACATTAAAAAATATTATTAACTATAGCTGTGTCAGGAGAAAAGATACACATGATGAGCAATTCACTCAGTGATTACATTAAAAAAACAAAACCCTGAACATGCTATCAGTTTTGGAAACAACTGTCACTCTCACTTGATTGCTTCAATTAGCACCACTGATGGTCTTTGATAAATTATTTTTCCAAGTATTTCCTTTCTGCTGAAAATTTTTATATTCTTATTATTAGCATTGAAGTCTAAGTGGAAAAGCATTAATAATATTTTGCTAGTGATAACAATTGAATTGACACTAATCCAAATATTGATTCTTGTCTTGCTTCTTAGAAAGGCCACCCTTGGAGTATGGTGGTGTTTGCTGCTAATCATAATACAATTTCAAGAAAGCTGGAAAAGCTGTGTGCCTTCTCTGACAAGAGTATGAATTGTTTGTTTATCTTAATAGAATATGTAAAATGCACCATTGTTCAACTTTATCTGAAAACAAGTTAGTATCTTATTTTTACCTAGATTATATGAAAACATCAAAAGAGCTTATCAAATGTTAATATAACCCATAAAAATGTATATTTCTGTATATAGATCACAGAATAAGTTATAAAACATCAAAGCTTTAAAGGATAAGTGATAGTCAGCTTTCATTAATTTAGTTATTTTCAATAAAAAAGAAGTTCATGTATGTTATGTAGGCTTGAATCTTCCTCTTCCCCAAAAGAAAGGCTCCTGGCCCCCTGGGGTTTTTTTACATCATGCAGGTGGAGTTGATAGATAATAAAGTGTTTTTCATGGTTATTAAAATCATCCTAGGTAGGAAGAATAGTCTCGACTGCCATCAGAATACTTTTGTTCAGTGCATGGTTAACATCTGGATGTCACTCAAGGTAAAACTACCACCACTTTGGAAGCAGTGAGGAAACATTTCAAGTCTCCTTTGACGTTCGCTCGTAGATTAAAATCTCATCCTCGCCTTTGAGCCACACGATGAGCCTAGAAAGAGAATGTGTCCTCTGTCTTTAAACAGACTTCCACAGAACACGAGACCGCACGGCAACAGAGGTCCCCCCTCCATTATTCAGTTCACACACAATGTGATTTTCATGGTGACCCCATGGCCCTGGCTGTATACACAGGATGCTGTGTTCTCTTCCTACAAATTGTGCTTTGCGTACAGCACAGATTTTCTCTCACAGTGTCATTAAGTAGACTTGTTCACTCCTGATCACAGAACAAAGGAAGGAAACAGCGTGGAATAAAATGTTTAGTCCTTTTGTCCGAATTCAAGCGTGATCTTTCTGACTTGTGTTCCGCAGGTCTCCAAGACAGTCTCAAATAGCACCGAGCCAACACACACCTCCACTGCATTCTTTAAACAGGACTTTGGTAACAATGCCATGTTTTCATCTTGGCCCTGTGAGTATTTCTATAGTGTGTGACATCTAAACTTTCATATGAACACACACACAAGCGAATACAAGCACCATGAAGAACCATTTTGTCTTCCTTTTATGTAGTAATCTGTATTACAGATTAGAAGAAAAATGATTGTTCTTTGCGAAGATTATGCTAATCATGGCAGTTAGGCTGCTGGACCCTTCAGAGCACTTTCTTCATGTTGTGCTCTTTGCACTTGACACCCGGAGCTCACAAGGTCTTCTGGGTATTTTGTGCCTTGCTCTGTGATGTTGTGGGTGATGAGCATAATTTCAATTTTTTTTCTTTTTTGGTACCAGGAATCAAACTCAGGGCCTCACGCTTGCCAGGGAGGCATTGCACCACTGAGCTACAATTCCAGGCATCATAATTTAATTTCAAAAGAATGAAAAATCTCATTTTAATTTCTACAAAATCAGTGATCATTTATGTACACAGATATCTCATGTGAATGCAGAACTGACCACTAGCCAAATGTGAAGTGTTCAGATCTTAAAAACTGTGTAATTATTCCTTCCAGAGTGAAATCAGGAACCCACATTCGCTTCTTGAAATGCTATGGGTGGGTAGACTGGTCTGGGTGATGATTGTTAGTCACCTTCCAAAGTTCAAATGGGTACCAAAGATTTAGTGATTTTGCCAAAGATTAGTAGTTGCTACCTGAGGACCAGCAGTAGGAACTTTTCACTAAACTTGAGTCAAAATAGTTAAAATACGGTACTATTGGTGGTTACCAGTTATGTTCTGAGCATTGGCAGAAGATAACTAACAAGGAATTTGAGGCCCCCCCCACCATATTATAAAAACAATTATGAGGAAAGGATACAGTATATTTTAAAATTATCCTTTCCATATTTAAAATCTACTACAATGAACAAAAACTTTTGGTTTTTTTTTTTTTACCATTTTTATGATGTTTCAGTATTAATAACATTAAAAGTGGTGATGGCGACTGGTGATTTTTTCCTGGAACTCATGTGCTCCTTGGGTAACTTATATTTGTTTGTGAGGATAACAGCTCTGTGATGCATTTTGTTCAATTATGGAACATAAAAATGATAACATTACATAGCTCATGTAATTGTATTCTTTAACAGTGTTCCATAAAATATACTCAGATAACTTTGGGACTCTGAAAAAGATTGCTTTTCAGTGACTTCTTTATGCAATTCCCCATTTAAAAAGCTGAAACCAGAATTTATTTTACTCTGTTGTTTAATCTGCACATGATTTAGACCACCCCAATGGTACTGCTCCCAGATGTGAGTCATGTGTTTTGGATTTCTCAATTGGTACTTGTGTTTTGTCATTGTTTACCACTGTAATAAGTGCTATTGTGAAGCTCTGAGTATTTGCTTATGTAATGGTTAAATTCATTGAAAACTTTATTCAATCAAATAATAATAGAAGATAAATCAGACTTTGGTCTTCCTCTTAAAGAGTTTTTATCAAGCAAGGGGAAAAGTGGTACACACATCTATAATATAACAATGATGAGTATTAAATAAAGTTACTGAATGTATATTTCTAACTGTGAAAAACCAAGGAAGCCATAGACAGAACACATACTCACAGCTGGCTAAAAACTGTGATTGGAAATCAGATGTACCACAGTCTAATAACACTTAGGCCCCTTGGGGTAGCACTCAGCTGCATCCTCTCTTTCTTCTGAGGCATCAAGTTTGCTTGCAGAGAAGGAATGCACCCCAATAATGTACCTACCTTCCTCTTTTTTCTGGCTTCATCGCATTTATTTCAAGCCCCTGCACAAAAGGATGTCTCCTCTGATGAACTCCCAATTTATCTTGCTATAGTTTCTGAGATTTGATAGGGGTATGTGATTTAGATATAGTAAACTTGGAATTTTGTTTGCTGATTGAATATTGAATGAATAATGACTAGGTATGTGAATGGCCATTATCTACGAAACAAACAAATCCAAGGAAACAGCTGTCATGATTATATTTTTCATGCAAATTGCGCATCATTCTCTGAACCCTATTATAGTCATTGGGTAAATATTTGTTGAACAAGATGTTCCTCAAGAACCTCAAGTTGTGCACTTATGCTGCGGTATTTATATTGTAAGGGAAAGCTCAGTCTCCTTGTAAAAGGGGTAATCCTGTTTCACTACTGGGTAAATAGATCGTTACGTGGTGTTTCCAACAGTTTTTCTAGAAATGACCCCTCTGAGGTTCAAAAAGGAACCAAAAGTGATTAGATTTTACAAATGTTACACCACTTCTTATTATATGAAGTATTCAATAAAAAGAAAATCCCATAAGACAGTTCTGCTTGCCTCATGGGTCTCATACCACGAAATCTCATTCTTACAGCATGGTCATTTTGGCATTTGTTTGTCAAAAGTGGGGTGGAGTTAAAAGTATTCTTTTTGCCAGTTTATGTGATGCCATAAAGCAGCATTTTTCATTTTTCAACACTTATTAGCTCAGCTCCCCAGCTGTGTAGCACCACACCCTGGTGTGAAATTGAGAGGGAGAAGTCTGACAAGTTTATATTGGCTTGAATTTATAGCTTTTCTTTTGAATGGGGGAAGGGCTTTGCTTTTACTTTCAGAGGACATAGTGATTTTGTGATTTCATGTTACAGTGTCTCCTTACCAAGGACTAATAGCTTATAGGAATGATTATCAGTGTGTGTTTGACTCTTCTAAAGGGAAACTGAAGCAGGAAGCTAACTAATCGATTAGTCAATGAGCTGATTAACTCAGCTAACCTGAGTTCTGCAAAATGCATAGCTGAGGACCTTGCATGAAAAATACATTCAAAAGTGTGACCCAGCAGAGAAAAACATAAGCTCAGCTTTCACTAAAATAAAGAGATTCTGACACAATTATTCATATAATTGTTTCCAAACACAATTCCCATGATTTTTGCAAAGAGCAATTTCAAGAAGACAAGATTAAACTGATTTCACAGAGGGCTTGAAATGCCCACCAAGAAATGGCCAAAACACTAACTGTAGCATAACATAGCAGTGAAGAGAAATGGTTCCTACAAGATAAACATTTAGCCTAAACAATCTTGAACCTTGCCTTCTTTTCTGCTGTCATGTACACCCTAACATGTGACAAAGAAGAGGGAGATTCTTGCAACATTTTGTGAACTCTCTCCAGGGAGATAATATACATGACCTCAGATGCAGTTTCTAATATTTATGTTGTATGAAAGGCTTATACATTAACACACAATCAGATTTTTAGCTTTCTATTAAGTAATGCTTTACACTGAAAGGCAGGGTGGAAGAAGAGCTTTTATAAATCCTAAACAAAGCTTGAAAAATGTGCCCCAATCCCCCAGCCCCAGTGAAAAGAGGACCCATGACTCAAAACTTGCAGGTTGCCTGGGCTGCCTCTGCCAGGAATTAGCCCCTTTAGGCATTGCCAATAAACTGAGAACCACTTTGATGACTTGATGTGCACATGTGACATGCAAAACAATTAACAATTGTTAATCTTCTAAAATAATCCTGAAAATCCAAGGTCACCTGCAACTAGGTAAATTTTAAAAATTTCCTATAATCATCATATTGCAGGCAGAAAGCTAAGGCACTGGGCATTACAGTTGGCATTTAGAACAGTAACAACAGTGATTTTAAGGCCAAATGAAAAGACTGATTGTTAGGAATAAGTGTGAAGTCTCTCTGACTCTCACGGAAGCCCAGATGCTCTCTCTTAGCCATGGCCGTGAGATGCAAAGATCAAGTCAAAGCAGGCAGATAAGGTCGGTATGTGGCCCATTTTTGCGCAGTGGGAGCTGCACCTGGAAAGGGGGAGATTGGTGTTGGAGCGCACTTGGCACTGCATCACAGAAGGAAAAGGGGACGTGTCCCAGATGGAAACTGTGGACTGAAGTGAGACAGTGGTCTTGTTGACGTTCCTTTCCATCCAGACCGCAATCCAACATGGGAAGACGTAAAATGTACACTAGCTCTTAGAAGCTTCGACCCAATGAGAGGCTTCTGTTTTGTTTTTGTTTAACATAGGAGAGACGTGTTCATGTGCATAAAAAGCTCGCTCTGGAAAACGGAAATAACTTGAAGGGCAACACGTAAGGCCACTGAAAGAGGCTCTCTCGGGAGGGACTCGTTCGATCCTTTTCTGATGGACTAAGGGAGCAAGGGAGGGGACAGTGGAAAGGCTCAATGGGTTGGGACCTGGTTAGTTCCTGTGCTGGGCGGTGAGATTAGGAAATAGTCGAGATAAAACAACCGTTCCAATGTGCAGCTATTACCAAAGGCAAAGAATTGAGAGGAGGAGACAGTGTAAAGATAATCCATTCAACGTTTGTTGGGTTGTTTGAGGTGTCACTGGAAATTGGGTGACAGCTGGAAGTTTTGGGTTAAAGCTTAGACTAGAGTGGGAAGTTCATTTTGGAAATCCTTAACATATATGTGCTAAATAAAACTACAGGAATTGAAATCATTTTGAGATAAAATTAAGTTCTTAGGAGGAGGAAAGAAGACCTAGTAGTTATTTTTTAGAAGACTTTTATAAAGGTTGTTAGACCAGGAGGAGTCAGGGGTGTAGAAAGGAATAGGGAAATGGAAAAAAAAATACAGAAGATTGTTAGGATAGTTATACAGCTAGTTTCTCTTAGTTTATTGAAAAGAAAAGTTTGTGCTAATAATGGTTGAACAGTATTTCATGCCTGTATCTTGGACTCTGAAGATAACAACACACAATGTGTTAATTATTGTTGCTCTCCTACTAGCCTATTTTGAAACTGATTATTTTTATTTCTTTCTTTAAAATAAAATAAAATAATTAAATTTTAAAGAAGAAAGGAATAGGGTTGTGTCACGAGAGCAGAGAAGGAGATGGAAGGGAAGTGGCGGAAGCACAGGAGAGCAGGGCTTGCTCTGAGATAGGAAAGAGACCCAAGGGTAAAAAAATGCAGGCAGATCTGACGGAGAGCTTATTCCACACAAGGGATTTAATCATTTAAAGGGTTTAAGTTACAATGCCATCAAATTTGTCTTGAAAAAAAGAAACGGAAGAAAAGCAATTCATGGAACTTGTATTGACCAGAGCAAGACTGAAGGTCAAGGTGATGGGGCTCTGACCCAGACTGGTGAGATTATAGTACCATGCGGGCTATGCAGAGAAATATTTCAGCAATTAAAGGCCAAGTAAAACTACCCAGGGAAATTAGTAATGAGATACAGCTTATGGGTCTCCAGTGCAGTCTCTGAGCCAGAAGGAATGAGAGGAGAGAGAGACAGGAAGTTCTACCGAATAAAATTTCCCCGTAAGTCAACGTTGGATTTAATCACCGAATTTGGTTCAGTTCTCAGCCAACTCAGTTTGCCACCAGAATGGTAGAACGAATTAAATTCGTGCACCGAGGTGTCACTGTGTAAAGAGGACGTTGAGAGTGAGTTATCGCAGAGGTTGGGTATCACCTTGAAGAGTACAACAGTGTGAGTGAGAAAATCCTTGGGCCAGTTGGACCGAACTGGATCTTTAAGAGCTAGAGAAGTTTTTAACAGTAGAGGAGAGGAAGATATTGTGCAGCCAAAGTCAGGGAAGAATCAGGGACAGGCTGAAAGAGTATTCATGAGCCCCAGAGGAGGGGGAGGCCCAGCTGCTGAGGAAGAAAGAGGTGTGAACAGTGATCTGTCCAGAGCCACAGCTGCGTGCTATGGTGTAAAAGAGACAGAGCCATGGATGGAGCTCATTATAGAGGGTTTGCAGTCCAGGTATGGGAAGAGAGTTTTAATCCAGTGGACAACTGGGGGTCGCACGTAATTAAATACCAAGCAGCAGAACGGTGTGAGGTCAGGGATGTTTGTGACACACTTACCTGAACAAAGACCATGGAGGAGGTTGCAGAGAGGAAGTATCTGGGTCCAAGCTATCATCAAAGAGGCTCTGAGATGGAAGACTTGAAGCCAGAGCTTTGGCGCAGTGACCTGAATAGAGACGGCTTCAGTTGGGAGAGGGCAGCATTGGATGACAGAGTAGCTATGGGAAGATACGGAAGGTAGAGTTCAGGGGTTCTGTCCCAGCAACCGAGCATAGTCCTGCACTGAGCAATCGGAAGGTTCTCAAAAGGAGGAGAGTGTGGGGTGGAGAGAGGGAACAGAGGAACCACTGAGCTTCTTGTTTATACTGTGGAAAACTGTCTTTTATGAAGCCATAGGATGTCAAAAGCACATAAGCAGAATAAGGATCATGCTGTGCCTTCTTTTATTAAAATGGACCTGCACCAAAGCTGTGCACTGCAAGAGGGTGTCAGTAGCAGACATGGGCCTGGCAGGCAGAAGTCAGATGTTGGGTGGCTCATTTGGTTGCTTGGACAGAAAACTCCTGGTGAGCAGGCACTGTTAATGATGGCTGTGGTCCAATTAAAAAGCCTTGAAGAGAGGATAATATGAAAAAGACCACTTAATCACACCTTGATTTTTTTCACTCCCAGCTGCACATGGGTAGCCGGCACCATACTGGGAACACTAGCTTTGATTGCAAGGCATAAAATTTTTACAGGCTCTTTTTTTTTCTACTAAGTTAAATTTTGGGGTCTTTTCTATGCTGCATTTGGGTAATAATCCAGGAGAATATAGTCAAAAGTGCATAATTGGATCCAGTTAAAATATTTTTTAAAAAACCACTTTTGATGGTTCCTACTTACTTAGGTTGTGGAAAAAATGTAGATTAATGAATATTTTAAATAAAATTTACTGTGTAATAGCTTTAAAGCTGGGCTAGATAGATCAGTAGTAACTAGAAGTAATGAAAATAATTCTTGAAATGGTTGTTTCATGGCAGAAATGTGACAGCCTTTTATTATATTTTTGGAATTTTTTTCTAAAATATTTGCTTTAACTTTATTTTTGTGGAACTGGAGCCTGCCTTTTAAGAGTGTGCTGCTTTATAATGATATGGAAATGTGCTACACAGAGGGAGAAGGGCTCTTGCTATAAGTAGCTTTTGCTCTAATTATTGGACCATCGAAAATGAGAGTAAATGTTCCCAGTCGTGGCTTGTGTCTTGCTGTGCAGAATGTGAGTTACAGGCTCTTTACACCACGTCGAGTGTGATTTTACCGACATTTTTATTTTACTTCTATATTTAGAATCTCTGATTGCTTGGTGGACTCCAATGTCACTGAAACTCCCTTTCCTCATTCTTAATGTGCTCAGCAGTAGCTGTAGTATATCCGTTTCCTCCAACTGCCTTAACAAATTACCAAAAACCCAGTGGCTTAGACAGATGAAAACATATTCCTTCACAGTTCTAAAGGGTAAAAATGTGAAAACCAAGCGTCGGAGAGCCACCCTGCCTCCTGAGGCTCCAGGGAGAACTCATCCTTGCCTTTTGCAGCTGCTGGTAGCCCCAGGGAACCCATGGTGTTCTTTGGTTTGTAACTGCATCTCTCTGGTTCCTGCCTCTATCTTCAAGTGGTCTTCTTTTGTCTGTGTTTCCTCTGTCTCCATACCTAAATTTCCCTTTCTTTCCCTTTGGAAGGACACCTGATCCTGAATTCAGTGCTCACCCTAAATCCAGGATAATTTCAACTTTAAATCCTGAACTGATCACATCTGCAAAGACACTATTTTAAGGTACAGAGACATTTTAAAGCTTAGGGCTGACGTAAATGGGGGGGGGGCAATATTCAACGCAATGCCAGTGATAATAATAATACCTCAGGCTCATATTATTTTACATTTTGAAAACTGTCAGCCAGGCCAGCTGTAGAGGGGAAGTTCTGCTGGAGTAAGTGGCCAAAAATGTGGAGACCTCAGGACAGCACAGGAAGTGGTCTGGCAGTTGAGGTGTCCCTCTGGCTCCTGAGTTCCATGGAGGATTTACTGGATAGCCTTGCAGCAAATCCTTGGCCTTGTGTGTGTCTCCAAGGCCTCCTGGTTTTTCTATAAATGAGAACATAATAATGCCTCCAGTCAGCTGACCCCAATTCACCACATAGCATGCAACTGAAGGAGAGAAAGGATAAAACGAGTGTGGAGCTTGGAAGCAGAGCAGTTTAGCTTTCCATTCAAATGTGGTTACATGGTCATTAACAAATATTGTGACTAGCACCTCACACTTGCATGGTATGTGTTTTCTCACTGAGCCTCACGCATGCCAGTGAAGTAGGCAGGTGAACCAGGATTCACACACACGTGAAAAAACACGAGGCTCATCAGAGAACGCAGCGTTTTTGGAATGTGTGCTTGGTTCCAGGTTCTGGCTAGATGGTCCATGAACCAGAAACAAAGCCAAGGCCTTGCTGACCACTGGCCCAGTGGCCATCAATGACATCATCCGCCATATGTGGTAGTGACCACAAACAGCGTTTCCGTTTACTGTTCGGTGCCTCAAACAGTTCACATGTATGTTGGGAATAACAATAGTAACTGCTTCAGTGGTTTGTGGAAAAGATTAAATCAGTCTATGTAAGGAAAGCATTTAGAACAGCGCCTAGTGCATAGTGAAGGTCCAACAATACTCAGTCATTACTACTACACTCAAGCTCTTCGGCGGAGGAGGAGTGTACACGAGTCTAACCCCAGGGAGGTGGTTAGGATTAGTAATAACATGTTTGTTTAGTGATTTCCAATCTTCTTCTTTTGAGACCTCTCAGAGTCCCTTTAATTTAGTCAATAGAAAAGTAGAGTTGAGAGACGCTAAGGGATTTGTTCAGGTACGAGAGGCAGAATTGTGCGCTCGACTCTCGTTTTTCTGTCTTATGTTCCATGCTTCATAGAGAACAGGGGAGGGGAAAATCTGGAGGGCTTGCAATAACTTTCTCACAGGCTTCAGGGATAGGAAAAATGGAAGCATTTTGTGCAGAATGGAAACTGCACTGATTGTGAAGCTCGGAATCTTCCGTTCTAGCCTCTTCTCTGCCATCTGAGCTGGGAAACACCGCGGAGGCTTCTGCAGTCAGCTGGCTGTTAATGAGCGGGCCCCTCAGCCCTCAAGGCCATGTGAAGTGCTTCCAGTGGCAGAGCCCTGGGTTGTAACATGCAGATTCTTCCTTCACTTGCTGGCTTTGTGTGTTGTGGAAACCTGTGGAGTCTAGCTTGTGGGGCAAACGTGTTTGAGTAACATGCCGGTTGTCATGCGTCAGAGAGATGTCCCCATATGCTGTGGTGGGGACAGGGCTTTTAAATGTTGATACTATGAGGATATAATGTGATTACACTTGGACAGGTGCCTGGAATGGACCACCCATTGTATTTATTTTGCTGCCAAATGGGTCAAACAGTTTCCCCTGAAGAGCCTGGAACTTGCTTGATGGTGAATAACTCATGTTGCATCTTAAATGCATGCTGCGTTGTGCTGCACTGTCCATCCTGGAGACCACATTCTTGGTACATGTTTTTTCAAAGGCCTTTGTCAATTGTGTTTTGAGGCTTTTCTTTGATTAGAAAAATCATCACTAAATTGTTGAGAGAAAGAAAAGAGAATATTTTTTAAAGTTCTCTATGAGACTTTAATCAGTGTTCAGAATTCATCCCCCAGAAGAATGATCAATTCTGTACCTTTTCTTGAGTTTGTCTCCTGGGTCCAGCAATTGAAATCTGCCTTATATCTTTACCCCTTACCCTACTAGATATCCTTCTGTATTTCCTTCAGGATCCTTCCTGCTCCCAGAAGACCCGGATTATACACCACATGACACATACTCCAACAGCGTGTGATGACTTGGACTGCATATCCTGTCTCAGTGACACAGGCATATCTGGCTCTCACCTCCTCTCCTAACTGATCCTCTCCCTGACTACTTGGGTACAAGTGTCTGGGACCTTAGGTCTCATTGAGATCAAGTAGAGGAACAGGATACTGACTCAGAAGGACAGCTCTGGTATTATTCTCTCTTGCTGCTGCTGATTAGGTGTCCCAGTGAGAGCCGGCGTGTTAGTCAGCTTGCCATCACTGTAACACATACTAGAGATAACTAACTTAAAATGAGAAAAGGTTTATTTTGGCTGACAAGTTTTAGAGGTTTCTATAAAGAAATGTGAGACGATAACTAAGGAAGGGCTAGCAGAAAACTGCTGGTGGTCTGTTAGGGTAACTATTTTCTGACTTCATCTTTAACAGATGAGCCTTTATTTGCTCTCAGTGTGTAGCTGCTAAGATCTTTTCTTCCTCCTCCATATGCATAAGCCAATCGGCCGCTGCACCCGCCAGCAGGAATTCCAGGCACAGGGAGTCGTGTTGGACGCGTACTTCAGTCTTGTGCCGTGGACTTGCGCTCTTCCTGGTGGCCTCATTATTATAAATATAGAGCTAGAAGAAGGCTTTTCAACTCTTCTTCCTCTGTTAGACCTGGCTTTTGTATGAAAGTTGTATTCATCTTTATTCTCTGTTGTGTCGCACAATTCAAGTCGACGCTTCTGGCGAGTGGGTGTGAAGACTGTGGTTGGCATTTTCCTGACAGGAACCTCAGGCAGGATCTAATGCAACCTTGAACTGGAAATGGAAATTCAGGTACCTGAGTGAGTTGTGCTCCAGCAAGCAGCTGGGTGGTAGCAGGTCTCAAGTGTCTCAGGGTGATCAATCCAGGACTCTGACCGTGCATTAAAGATACACTGTTAGTCATGTGTCCCTATTAGCAAAGCAAAACTAAACCAAAGGTGTTTTGAGCCTGTTCTTCCAGTGTCCTGTGACTCTCTGTGTAAATGTTCACATGTGCAACTGCATTCCTGTATTCATCATATTGTATCATCTATTTTTAAAGTAAACCTTTAAAAGATGAGGTTAAAAATAAACAATGTATAGAAGTGCTGGACATTTCTTCTGCTCACTTTAGAGTGAGACCCCTTTGAATTTTATTTTAATAGGGTGGAATGACTTATGTAAAAAGAGGAAGAAAAAGCCCTTCACAATTACAGGTAAAGGGTAACACACTTCCGTCCCAAGTGCCTTTTTTTCCACAACACCTTGGCCCAGGAGAGTTTATGAAGTGAGGGGCTTCAGACCTAGTTCTGCATAGTCTTCCTTCATTCTGATTTGTGTTCTAAGTTGTATCACCCTAGTCGGGTAAAGAAAAGATCAGAACCTTCATTTATGGAGCTAAGAAGGTAGATTTTATGCTCTGGATTGAAAAGTGCATTTTTTCCCCTCTAAATACCGTGCATATCTGTTTCATCTCTCTTTAATTCCTGAGAGAGTTGCTGAAAGAGAGCTGTTTTTCTCCCTAGGAATTTCCTTTGGATTATTCTTATTTCAGGATGCTAATCCTCTGTTTTTATGTTTCTTCTACAGAAATTACATATATCGCAAAGCCAGAGGATTTTTACTTCTCATTTGCAATGGATAGCACAAGGAAAGGAATGCTTTTAGAGCTTGGATTGTGTTTCCAAAAAAGTCCTTGAAAGGGAAGCTTGGAGTTTGGTGATGATGGAGGTAGCAGGGATGGGTGGAGGTGGAAGTAGACATCAGTGTGAGCAGATTATGCCTTGTGTTTTACGGAGTGTGAAGGGTCTGTATAAATATGAACCACACGGAAACCAGGATCTGACAGCTGTTGGAGGAATGCCTTTGAGGAAGAAGCTGAAATAGAAGCTCTGGCTGTTCATTTTTTAAAAAACAAAATGCCAGCTATTCTGATGAGAAAAATAAAGCCCCAAGGGATGACCCATGGCAGAGAGCAGCTAGCTGGTGGACATAATGAAGAGACCAACATCTTCCACCAAATATTCAGACACAGATCTTTGGTGTATAAACATACACCAAGATGGCAGAGCAAGGAAATGGATGGGTCCCATGTTTTATGAAGGGTGCCAAGGTTAGACCAGACAATTAAGGAATAATTAGCTTGTGAAAATAGTCATTAAATCATTTTCTACTCGTTCACTCAGACCCCAGAGAAACCCAGGTAACAATTTTTGTCTCTTTCTCTCTATATAAACAGACTGCAGTGAGTAGGTCAGGGAAAGATGACTCAATTACACCGCTGAATTCTCTTTGTGTACACAGAGAGAGCTTGGCCTTTCTAATAGGCTCCTTTGATGAGCAGGATTGTGGCAGGTACAGTACTTCCCTCGATGTGCAAAAGCAAACAGCGCTGATGGCATGCCCTCCAGCCCTGACTCACACAAGTTCTGCACCACCAAAGGCTTATGTCCTTTAAAATAAAAGTGACATGGAATAGAGAGAGCTATCAACATAATTCCTCCCAGCTGCAAGATTTGGAGAAAGGCACTGTCAAAGGCAAAGTGTGCCTGATCCAGTTAAGAACTCTTTCATTCTTTATGGAATTTGAGTATTAAGTGAAGGCCCAAGATTTCTGGGTTCAGGTTCCAGTTGTTTACCAACTAAAATAAAAGAGCCCACAAAAACTGTTCATGAGGCTTTGTGCTCCAAATCATTCTTACCAAACATGTTGATGAGTTAAGTATAAATGAATCAGAAACATACGGTTCAAATTTCTGTGGAAATCCACAGGGTATATTAAGGGAATTAAAGGGAAATGTGTGAGGCCAAACATATTTAAGAATTTTACAAAACCAAAATCCACCAGAATAGTTTAACATTTTCTGGTGAGTCTGTTCCAGTTTATTCTTCTTTAGTAATGTTTTTTCAATTGCTTTGAGCTTACATTTTTATGTGATGTGATAGATTCATAAATAGTTATAGAATATAACAGTGAAGTTAAGTTACCAGTGTTTTTTAGCCCCAAGTAATCAAATTTGTCACAGCTAGTGATGCTAGAGTTATAATTCACATATTAAAAACCCTAAGGAATTTGTACTACAAAGACACTAAAATTTGAAGTGATAACATTACGTAATGTATTGAATTTAAATTACTTCAAGTGCATTCATTTTTAATGGTACTTTGAAGCATTTATTCTGATTAGTCCAATCCAGTCCCTTTGAAGAGATGGCCATGGTGTTTGTGATAGTTGAGAGACACCTATGGGAGTAGTGAAAGCCTACTTCTGGAGAGGGGTATCCAGGCAGATCACGGGTTTGCCCTTGGAGACTGACCCTGGTCCTTAGCCCCTTTCTGTCTTGCTCTCTTTCCTCTCTCTCTTCGTCTTCGTGCCATGAGGTGGCCTGCCTTCCTTCATTACGCCCTTCCACCGTGATGCCCCTGCCTCTCTACAGGCTTACAAGTAACGGCATCCAGCTGACCATGGACTGAGACCTCTGAAACCATGAGCCAAAATAAATATTTCCCCCTCTAAGTTGTTTTTTCCGAGGTATTTGGTCACAGCAGCAGAAAGTTGTTTAACACGTGATGGAAATCCCACTGTTGCTCTTGGAGCATGAGGAATAGATCTATGGCCGCGCTGCAAGGTGGATAAGCGGGGCCCCAGAGCTTCCAGTCTAAGTAAAGGGGGTCAGGATGCTGCTGTATGCATTATTATTATGGGCACAAGTATGAAATGGGCCACTTGGGGGCCTTTTGGAGAGCACACTCAGCGGTGGCTGGGGACTAAGTGCACGACAGCAGCTGGTGACTCTCTGAAGGGCACAGCATCTCTGCTGCTGGCTCACTCATCGCAGGACCTGAGAGCTTCCCAGTGAGTGACAAGTGCAAGAGCTTAACCTTCCAGAACTCATGCTCCTACTGGGGTGTGGTGTAGTGTGGTGGGGTAGAAGTAGTGGGAATAGTGGCACAAGCTAAATCAAGTATCGGATACCCAGTGATAGGTTCAAAATGAAGGTCTGCACTCCTTCCAGGAACATGGCAGTGAATTACACAGGAGTGAGGGGCAAAGCAAATATTGGGATAGTAGTGAGAGGTGGCTGGGAAGCTGGGTAAATCTTAGCATCAGTTTTCTAATTCAGTTAATATATGGCACCAACTGTACACATGATTATTAAAATAGTAGGTTAGGAATTCCAAAGCTCTCAGCAAACTATCCCCATTAATAATATATTCTAACATTTAAAATATTAAAAAATACTATGAAATCTTTAAGTGTGAAAGAAACTGATGGAAAGATTTTTAAAATGCTAGTGGTCTAATATGTCTTAATGTGGAACCATTTCATTATAGTGTATTTGTGTTTCAATTCCACATAAAGATTCTGTCAAAAATAGGCTATATATTGTGGTATTTCAAAACTTCCTAAAATAAGTTAAAAACATGGACTGTAAAACAGAGATGTTACAACCGTTGTAACATCAGAGAGATCTGTGTTGTAGTGGAAAATATAGTATTTCTAAGATTAAATTCCAGAGACAAGATGCAAATAAGTGCTCTTCTTGAACTGTTGTTGCACAGTTCAGAATAAACAATTGATTGAATCAAATGTGTTATCCATTTTGCTTTTTGACAGACTCCTCCTGGAATATGAAATGATCAGGCTGCTACATTAACTCTTAGAATGAATTCTATCTCCACCTCACCAATCGATTGCTCTTTTCTTGCCTCCTAAAGTTAATACAGATGTCTACTGTTGGGAGGGACGACTTTTTAGCTTCAGATTAAGGAAGATACCTTGGTTGAATGAATACACACTTTATGTAGAGTAAGTTAACAAGTGTCTGTGACTGTATGTGCTGGGCTGTTTACGCTGCACTTTGTGTAGCAGAGATACACATTACCTTTCCAGATGCCTGCTTTCTCACTCTACCATAGATCTATCTCTCTGTAGGACATGTCCCTGCCTGACTTTCTACCTCAGTAAATTCCTCCCCGTCCTGCAAATTAGCTTTTGCTATGCTTCCTTCCCACCACGAGGAGTAGGACATTATCTTTCTCACATTTTTAAGAGCGATTTCACAAGGGGTTTATGTGATGGCAAAACACGGTGGTGAAGAGACCATGGCAGACAAAGCACTTGGCTTCAACTGAGAGCAACTTGCTCTGTGACCTGGACAGGGGACCCAAGTCTTGAGCTCACCACGTTTGCACTTATCTGCAGACGGGGCTGATTTCTGGTGCAGACTTGTTATAGGGAGTGAATTAAGTATGCAAAGGACTAAATTTGTCAGTATTTCTCTTATCATCATTGAATCTGTAGAATTATATATATATAGTATTTATAGACTATATATGTTTACTACATAATTTGTTGGTATAATATTGCTAACATTTTTTTTTTTTTTGGTACCGGGGATCGAACCCATGACCTTGTGCTTCCCAGGCAGGCACTTACACTGCTGAGCTAAACCCCTAGCCCAATATTGCTAACATCTTAAGTTATACACCCATATTATTTTATCTTGATGAAGCACGAAGAAGTAATTGGCAATACATAATTAATATTATAGTTAATTTTAATAGTACAAGTTGAACATAGTACATACTGCCTGCCCTCCTCTTCTGATTTTTAAATTCTAAACCTTACTTTAGAAAAGTAATATTTAATTGTTTCGAATTTTTATTAATCAAGCCCAGCATAAACGACCTAACCAGGCTTACGTCTTAACTACCTTTGTCTTTATTTCCTCTAAAGCGCATGGAATATGTTTGCCGTACTGATTTAAAGGGTGGTCCTATTGAGCCTGTCAATACACAAGGTGTTGATGCAGAGGAAGCGTCTCCTATAAATCCAGCAACAATAACGGAATGCAGTGAAGACCTGGTGCGTGTTTCCCCTACCGGCCGCCAGCGTCTCCCTGCTGCTTCCTTTCCACCACCCCACTCTCAGACCTTGCCCAGTTCCCCAGGAGGCGGGTTCCCAGGGTGGACGACTTCCTCTCGGTTCCAGAAAGGAACAGTCTCGAGGTCATTATCCGTGTCCATTCTTCTCCCTTAATGCTAACATAAAATACTACATTTCTAATTAGCATTTTTTTCAGCTCAATAGCCTTTACCTTTGCTCCTTTACTCTGGGAATGTATTTCAAGGGCCCGTTATTTCCAGCTGCAGTTCTTGCCTGTGGCTTGGCATGGAAGCCTCTCACTCACCGCCCAAGCTAAAAGCCTTCCCTTGCTTCTCCTTATTTTTGCATAGGGCACCTTCAGGCCCACTGCACTCACCTTCGTTATGTTTTTTGAAGGCTGTCTGCGTATAAAGTTTTATATCCCATTTCCCACTTTAGTGTAGAGACCTATATAATCCTTTGCCAGGTTGGTTTTAACGTGAAACATTTTCAGTTGCTGTATCTTTAGCATTTTCTTAAATGTATTTCATCTATAGTAGGCTTCCCCTAAGCCTTCAAAAAACCAAAATCAGGTACCTTTGGCTTTCTACAGAGTCGGACCTTCACACATTCCTATCATATTCTCAGGTGGCCATTGTGCTCATATTTAGTTAGTTATGCATTTCTTTAAAAGTTAAAGATAAAATGTTTTTGTGTTTCTGCTTTTTGTTATAGTTTCTCAGCCTTATACATTTCTAACATAATGTAAAGTGGAGCTTATGAAACCAAGATGTATTTTGTCAATCTAGTTCCCACGACTGTCTTCCTGAAATGTCCTTCCATTGTACAAAAGGATGTGGGCTTATCTCTTGCTCCAGAGATATTTTGAAGTGAAAAAATTGCAATGACATGCTAAAAGAAAATGTCATCTTGCTCTGAAGGGGGTGGAGGGGTGCGCCCAGAGCAGCTCTCCAGAGGTACCGGAGCTCAGCTGTAGGTAAGAGCAGAAAACCAGGCGGGAACCTAGAAAAGAACTTGAAAATACAGGCAAGATTTTCACCCCTCAATAAAAAAAGGTCTCCAAGGTTAATAAGGAAGCAAAATGACAAGCACAACCAAACCGTTTCTTCCAGAAAGTCGCCAGCCTCTCTCTGGGTTAGTCATGGAGGTTACTCTGCTACCTCTGTATTTTCTCGCCTGCAAAAATCACAGGGCATCACTTCTTCCACCTTCTTCTTATTCCCTCTTCTATTGCCTCACTGCCGCTTTAGTGTCTACCACAAGTGGTCACATACACATCATTTCACTCCATCTTCACATCTCCAACTTAGACGTTATTTATCTCATTTCTTGGATGAGGAAATTGAGGCTTCAAAGATTAATTTCCTAAAGTGTTTCAGCTAGAAACTGGTTTGAAACAAAGGCTAAGACATAGAGATCCTAGGTATCCTCTATCTCCCTGGCCTACAAACAAAAATTTCTAAGTGGAAAATTCTGCAAGAAAGTCAGAGAGACAGGGGCTTTCAACTGATAAAACCTACAAGTGTTGGTTGTAGTTCAGTATTAAAAGGCTTTTTAATAATATTCAAGGATTTAGGACTCCAAAGTTGCTTTTTTTAAGCCTGCGTGAACATAAACTATCTTTAAAAAGTGGTATCAAGTCAAATTACCATGGGATCCCTAGCGTCAGCGACTCTCTCATCCTGTTTTGAACACACGAGCTGATGCCACCCAGCAGGAACTGTGGAGCCAGGGCCTAGGATTGCCCTGCGGTACCTGCCGTCTTCATGACGGAGGAGGCCCGGCTCGGTACTAGACCAGCAGCGCCTGGCTCGGTTGTGCACGTGCATAGCCTCACAGCCAGTGGCTGAGCCTTTGCTGGTCTCAGGGCTGAGCTCTGGCGCAGGCAGCTGTGGACTCACCACACATGCTGAGCGACCTCGACAGAGCCGCTGGGCACCTCACGGCTACTTCTGTCCATGAATGTTGTCTTACCACACTGCAGGTCCTGTAACCCTGCTGTGATGCCAAATGCTCCCTGGTTCTTGGGGAATACGTGAATACATGGGAACTAAGATCTTTTGACAGTTTTGGTGCCCAATGTGGGGTCTAAAGACACTGCAGGTGACTTCGGAGACCTCTGAGCACAGGAAATGCATCTCTGTTCCTGGGGTTCCCTGCCTTGCTCATGCACCTCCGCTCCTAGTGGGTAGATCAACTGCTCTTGGTCAGACTCTTCTCTGTGTGAAGGTTCTCTGTGTAAAGGATTCAGGGTTGGTTTTATTCCTTGTGTGAGAGGACTATCTTTTGGGATTTGGAGTGGCTGATGAATTTCTCGCAGTAGTAGACATCAGGACAGATACAGAAGCACAGGAAGCCTCCGGTGTGGGTTTGGGTCAAACAGAACCTGGATGCCACTGCTGAGCCTGAGAGCCAAAGCCACAGCTTGGCTGGTGGGCATGGTTCGTGCTCTTGAGTTACTACAGTGACCTCACCAAGAAATAAGAGGACTGAGAGGAACTAATCCTGACACTACTCAAGGTAGTGCTTACCAACCTCGAGGGGACCTCTGTGCAGTGAGGTCCCCTGTTTCAGCCTGAAGAGACCAGGGAGGGAGAGTGGGGAAGGGGAAGGAAAAATAATTAAAACATGCGATGCAGATACTCTAGCTCCTCATGATGAACAGGATCGTTATGTCCTGCAAATGTGCACTGACAAAATTTTAAAAGTGAGAAAAGAACCAATAAAGAGGGATCCTTAATTTTTAAAAGAACCAGTAGCAGCCTACCCCCTTAAGATGTCTACCTTTTATATCTACTGGTAGCCCTAACTTGCTGTGTTTTGATTTATGACTTTTCTTGTTCCTTACCATGGCATGAAAGGAATGCATTCAGTAGAAACCATTCTTCGAGTTTGGAAGTTTGGTCTCCTGGGCTAGCAATTTGCAATCGCGTGCAATGCTCTCTGTGGATGCTGGAAAGTGGCACTACCTACAGCTCCCACCCAACCAGCAAGGTGGACAATCCGTACCCTACTGTGCACTGTGTGTGTCGATGGTATATGGACACAGTTACCCAAGAAGTTACGTGACGATTCAACACTTTATTACAAACAAACTGTGTGTTTTCAGTGAGTTTGAAGTGGGAGAGGCCAAGTTGCAATGTTTGGTAAGTAGTTAGAGTTTGTGAATGCATTTTCATTGTGGTATTTTCAGCTTAAAATCAGTTTATTGGGAGGTGACCTCATATATAAAATGGCTCAAGCAGCGCCTGGCACTTACTAAGCTCTGATGAGGTAGCTATTATTATTATTATTACCATAACACAGCCGCTTGTATAATGAGGAGAAGGAAACCAGTGTGATCTGGGGTGGAAGAGCCAGGCGAGATGGGAAAGCGTGAATGTGACAGAGGCAGGAGAGGGCTGTGGAGCATGCTCAGGTGCACAGAGGCGTCTTTGTCCCTGACACTGTCCGCACTGCCAAGCTGCCTCTTGTTAGTGTTAATTGCACAGCAGCGGGAGATGGGAGGAGGCCTGGTTTACAGCGGAAGGAAAGCAAAGGCAGAGGGTCAAGAACAGGGAGAAGAGATCTCACTCGGAACGTGTGCTGGGCCCTGACTTTCCCTATAGGTCTGCTCAAAGTTTGATAGAAGAATAGCTGGTACATTTCCAGATGTGTGTCAGGAAGAGGAGGAAGAAAAGTAATGACCTAGAAACTGACATCAGGATCACGACAGGGACATGAACTCTGATTTTAAAAAAAGCTGAAAGAGCCCCCAAAATAATACTAAACACTTCTGCACCGTTTGTCCTTAACCCTGGACCCTGGGCCATATTTCTGGTGAAACAGATTGTTAAGAGAAGATGCTGAGAATTTAAACATGGAAAACTCCATGGCCAATGTAATCCCATTAGGAGTTTTAAAAGCTGCCTTTATGCATTTGAACTATATCTACTCAGTGCAAACAAAAGAGAAATTTTGCAAACACTAGCTTGGCGTGATTGATTTAGACAGCCAGAGTGGATTACTCATTTTTGTATGATTACTTGATCCGAAAAAATCCACTTGGAGGCTTGAATTATCTAGTTTAGCTGTCTAAATCAATCAGATTAATCAAATTTCACTGAAACTTTGGATTTAATTTCATGCAATTCTGATTTTTATAGTCAATCATTTTCTCTCTCTCCAACTGTAAATAATAGCATAATCAGAGAAAGCAAAAAGAATCTGAGATAATTTTATAATATTAAGCATTTTATCTTTTTCTTAAGCATTTTATCTTTATTCGCCTATTACAAAAAAAATTTAGCAGTGATCATATTAGAAATGTACCCAAATGGTCTTTCCCTGAGATGGTCAAATTTAATCAAGTCGCTGTAGCTGGAAATATTTTCACCCCGGTTGTCTGTTCTCTTGGCTCCATGCTTGCTGTGGCATTGATTTTGATGCCACTGAAATATTTTTCATATGCATCTTTATTTTCTTCTTGAATCACTTCCTTTCCAGGAAAGGAAGTGATAGCTCTCACACCTATCCATTTATGCTCCCAGATTTCTCTCTCTCTCTCTCTCGATCTCTCTCTCTCTGTCTCTGTCTATCCCTTGTCCTCTCACACATCAAGAAGGCCGCTGGCATTCAGAGGCAGGGTAATTACTTAGAGTTCCAACAAGCACTGCGCTCACACAGCCTCTAGGAAAAACGCAAAGCAACCAGTTATTCCCTAAGTTTATTGTGGTAAAATGCGCATAACATTCACTACCTTCATCCTTTCTGAATATGTAGCTTGATGGCATGGAAGTGTCTTTATAATGTGCAACTCTCACAACCGTGCATCCTCTATCTTGTAAAACTGGAACTCTGTACCATGAAAGATAGTTTTCTTTTTCCTTTCCCCCATCTTCTGGAAATCACCATTCTATTTTTTGCATCTGAGATTTTTGTCTATCCTGACCAGTGCAATTTTCTTCCAGGTCCATTGTGTCATAGCATAGATTGGGATTTTCCTAAATTTTAAGGCTCAGCGATATCCCATGGTATTTATCTGCCACATTTGTGTATTCATCCCTAGGTAGATATTGGACTTGCTTTTGTGTTTTAGCTATTGGACTCTGCCTTGAATATAGATGCACAAAGAGCTCTTTAAAATTCTGACTTCTATTTGGAGAAATTGCTAGATCTGATGATAAGTTTTTTAAAAACAATTTTTGAGGACCTATCGTACTGTTTCCTGCAGTACCTGCACTGTTTTACCTTCTCACTAACAACGCACAGGGGTGCTGGTTTCTCCACACTCTGGCGGATACTTGTTATCTTCTGTTTTTCATTGGTTTTGTTTTTGATAGGAGCCATCTGTTTCCACCAGCAGCACTGATGGGAGGTAGACAGACAAACAGATGGGAGCAGGTGGACACATAGGTAAGAGGATGGGATGGTGGGACTCGGATTTTGTGGTCTGCAAGCTGAGAGTTCCCGCAGGACGGCACCTGTAAGCTTGAGCACCCGAAGGCCTCAGGACAGCGGCGGTGCTGCAGACACAGGGTCCTGGATTACCAGCGATTTCCTTCCACTGACCTCTGAGCTGCAGAGCTCTGGGCCAGGCGTCCGCTGAGGGTGTTACCGAGCACCACTCTGTGGTGAGCCTCCTCCTCACTGCTGCTCTGGATGCTGTCCTGACCTTTTCTGCAGTTCGATTGTGACGTCACAGTCTCAGCATGGGTCTCTCTGAGTTCACATCTTTTGTCAGATTTAGGACTTTTCAGACACCATTTCTTCAAATATTCTCCCTGCCCCTTGTTCTTTCTTTTCTCCTTTGAGATTTCCAGAATGCGGGTGTCAATCAACTTGATGTGGCCGAGTAGACTCTGTTCGGTTTTCCTCTGTCTTGTTTATTTCTGTTCCTCAGACTCAATAATTTCCATTTTTTGGTCTTTATGTTCACGGAATACTTTTTCTGTCTTCTCATGTCTCCTTTAGATCACTTCAGTTACTATAACTTTTTCACCTCCAGAGCTTCACTTTGGTTTCTTTTAGGTTTGCGATCTCCTTGTCGATGTTTTCATTTTGTTCATACTGTTCTTCTTTGATGTCTTCCCGTGGTTCTTTAAGAATCCATAGTACAGCCGTCTAAAAGTCTTTGCCTCACAGATCCTCCATGAAGCCTTTTTCCAGCATGATTTTTCTTGGTGAATATATTTTCCCTTTGAATAAGCCATACATTGTAGTTTTTTGGTAAGTTTTGTGATTTTTTTTTAAAAAAAATTAAACTATCTATTTAACTCTCATGAAAGATTAAGAGAATATGACATTCTTTTCCCCAGGCTGTGTGTCACTCAGTGTATGTGATCACTTTGTAATTTTTCCTGTCTGTATACACAGTCCATGATTTCTGACTCCAAAAAGTGGGAAAAAAGATAAATGAAAGAGCAAAACATGTTTTGCCAAAGATTAAAAGAGATGAACAATAATATTCTGAGCTTTCATTTTTTTTGTCCCATTTTAAAAGAAGTATCCTTTCTTGCTGATAAATCCGCGTCAAGTGGAAGGGTGAATTCTGTAAGCTGTACCTGGAGTAAGTAATCCTGGCAGCTGCAGTTCTTCCTTTTTGTACTTGAATGTTAAAACATACGCATGACTATCTTTTGTTTGTTCATATTGTTTCATCAAAGGAAAACTCTCAAAACATGAATGTGCTACAATGGTGGCTGATTAAAATCAAAGCAATAACAACAAAATTTAAAAAAAAAACCCGATTGTATCATTTTCCTTTAGCTAAGCAGGGCAAAGTCAAAATAACTTCTCTCCTGCTGTAGATTCTTCTTCCAAAAGGGAGCACTGGGAAACCCGACGGAAAACAGCCATCAGAGATGAGAATGCAAGTGGGCAGCAGCTGGATCCTCCCCGCTGGTCTGCTTTTCCTCCGTCACAGACACGGAGGAGCTGTGTGTTGCGGGGTCCAGGCTGCTGGTTGCCTGAGAGCCTGGCGTGAGGGGTGGCTTCTGGTGCTTCCCACACTGCTGCTTCTGTGCAGAGGGTCTGGAGGTCCGGTGCTCTTCATCAGCTGACCAGACATATTTCCCAACAATTCCGCGCCAAGGACTCTGCTCCTGTCTAATGGTGCTGACCCACTGTCCTGCCACACTTCCACCAGCTCCGGGCCTTTGCCCAGGTTCCCTCTCTGCCCCTCCCCACAGATGGTTCTATTTTTAGTAGTTTTTGAGACACATTTTAAGCTCTACCCTCAAGGCTAACTTCCTTAGAGGAATCAACCCCTATAATATTTTATCATTTCCTTTTAATTCACACAGTAAAAAATGTCTTCCCAGGTACCAGTTCTGGCTAGAATAATAAAGTGAGTAGGAGTTAAGAAGCTCAAAGTTCATGATCAATTAAAGGAGGGTGTTATAATAGCCTAAGAGAAGTCATGGGTCTCCACGGCCGCTCTTTATATATTTACCCAGATTTACCAATTTTACTTTGCTTACTCTTATTTTGTTTTCTACTCTCCCTTCTCTTTCTGAGCCATTTGTGAGTACACTGCATATACCATCACCTTTTTCTCTTCAGTGCTGTGTGCATTTCCTAAAAACAAAGACGTTTCTCACAGAACTGTATTAAAATGGTTAAAGTCAGGAAACGTACAATGAACACAATCTATATTCTTTCCCTGTGCTGTTTGTCACTAGCTGTATTCTGGGGCACCTCCCCGAGTTCACCCAGCTGCCCCTTACTCTCTGTTTACAGCTACTTGACCCTGCAGGACGCACTGTGTGCACGCAGCAGGAGATCCAGTCTCTTGGGCTTGGACAGTCAGGGACTTGTCCGTATTTTGCAATTATGAATGAGTCGATGAAAACTTTGGCATCCATTTTTATACTGCTCAGTGGTAAATTCCAAGAAGTGAAAGTGTTGCGTCAAAAGATAGATATTACCAAACCCTCCCTTCCCTATAAAAGTCGAGCCATTTTACCCTCCCATTGGTCGTATATGAAATGGCTTTGCAAATAGTGTATTGAATGAAGGTTTTCAGGTTTGCCAATATGGTGGGCTAGAGAAGCTGTTTGGAGGAGTTTCACTGTGCATCTCCTGTTAGAACAGTAGCATATCTGTTTATACTTTTGACATTTCTTGGTTAATCATATGTTGTGTCCATTTTCCATAGAATTTACATTTTTTCCTCAGTTTTCAAAGTTTTATTTTCATATATGACGGATATGAATACTTTTTTTCATAATCCTTGTACTTTTTTCCTATTTATCATTTCTCTTTGAATTTACTTGTATCTTTTTGTTTTTATCACTTAAAATATTTATTTTTCTGCAATCAAACTTACCGGGCTTTTCCTTTATTAAATTATCTTCTACTCAAGGTGACCGAGGAAGAATTTGCCCAGGTTTTCAAATAGCAGTTGTGTGATTTTATTTATTACATTTCGATTGCTGATGCATTGGAAGCTTGTTCTTGAGAGCGGTGTGAGTAGTGAACCTACTTTGATCTTTTGTTGAATGACTATCCAACTGTTTCACTTCTCACGTATTAAAATTTCTTTGCACCATTGATACTAATGTCTTTCACATAGCAAATAATCACGTGTGTGATACATGGCAGGGACTTTATTTCCACACAGGGTGGAGTGGTGAGGGTGAAGGGTCAACTTGACTAGTTTTGCAGTCTGTCCCAGGATCAGAGGAGGACACTTCTAGGTGACTCTGAGTGGCCAGGCAGGAATGGTCTGAGGTTTCTGCCTGGTCACTGGCTCCCTGCTGACCAAGGCTGTTCCTCTGCTCTGCTTCTTGCTCACCATAAACTCAGCATCTTTGATCCAACTCACCGCGCTGCAGTGATGTTTCTGCTGTGGAGCCAATGGGTCGTGGACAGAATCATGAGCAGCTTAAAGTACTCCTCCTTTAAATTGTGGGCATTATCAACCGAGGAATGGGTAAAAACCATATGCTCTTTTTATATAATGGAGTACTACTCAGCCATAAAGAAGGGCACACTGGAGACCTTTATAGGGAAATGGATGTAACCTGAGACTGTACTCTCAAGTGATGTAAATCACACCTGCATGCGTAAGCACTGAATTGTCTCCCTAGTGCGAGAAGCGGAAGGAGTAAGATTCAAAATGAACTACTAATTTCTCTTCATTTATCAAAAAGAAATATTTGTGCTAAAATTGTTTGGTCAGTTTTCCAAGGCTGTATGTTGTGCACTGAGCAACTACTTTAACGATAACAGTATGCACTGTATTAACTATTGTTGCTCCTCTGTTATCTTGTTTTTAAATTTTGTTTTGGCTTTTATTGGTTTTTTTGTCTTTAAAATAAAATTTTAAAAAATCCTGGGTGTTAAATTTATTATCTCAGTGATGAAAAGGCTGAGTAATACACATGCTACCCTGTTTAATGGTCTGTTTATGCACGCATACTTACCACTCTTATTTAATCATAAGACTATGCTTATTTAATACAGTAGTCATTAACCACATGTGGCTATTTAAAATTGCTGTAACTAAGTAGTGTAAAATAAAAAAAAAAAATCGAGTTCTTTAGGTGCCGTAGCTGCTTTTTAAGTGTTCATTTCACTCCTTGGGGCTTGCGGCTGTTACACTGTCCTGTGGCTGGCCAGAATACCTGGCACGGATGACCTAAAGGAGGAGCTCTTCAGGGTGGCCCAGGGCTGCAGAGGTTCCAGGCCATGCTGGGCTGGTTCCGGGGCAGGAACACCATGGAAGAGGGGCTTGGAGGAACAAGGCTGTTCTTACCTCATGGTGACCGGAAGCGGAGCACAGCCGGGCTGCTCCAGTGTGGAAAGACCCAGGGCCCAGGTGGAGGACCACGGTCACACCTGCGTGTCCCATCTGGACACCTCCAGAAGCATGCTCTTCTAATCTGCTAGGCAGCTCGAATGTCAGCCACCTTCCCCATTCACTTTACCTCACAATTCAAGAGAGCAGATATTAAACATTTCTATTATCGCAAAAATTTCTGCTAGGTGTTGCTGTTGAAAAGCCTTGGTAGTACATTCCGGCATGGTGAGTTCTCCCTCCCAGTTCTTCCTTTTTAATGTTTTCTTGGCTTTTCCTTTGTGTTTCTCTGATGTACGGATTTTAGTATTGCCTAGCTCATGGGAGAAGCTGATTGGAACTCTACTGAGATTGCATTTCATTTAGAAATTAACCTCCTGATAACTGATAAACTGATGATACACTGCTATCGATGAAGCAATATTCTTATTTGCCTATCCTTGTTTCCAGTCTTGAGATGTGTAGTATTTTTATGTACACTTTGCTCAGTTTTTGTAAGTTTATTCCTATTTTAATCATTTTGTAAAGCTGTCATTAGTGGTGTTTCTTCTCTTATATCATCTACCTGGTTATTTAACATTTGTATTAATAATCAGTTTTGCTCTCTGACTGCTTTCACTGTTTTAATTTTAGTATCCACTGTCTGTGTTTTCTTGCTATACTCTTGTATGACCTGCAAATAGTACCCCCAAGTTCTATGCTTGTAGTTGTTGACCTAGTTATACTGACTGATCCCTCTAGGATCTACTTTTTATTTCTAAATTTACATTTCTCTGTGATTGCAGTGTTCTTAGTGGTGTTTTACTTTATGAATGTACAAGGGTTTTCTTCAGGCATAACAGCAATGGGAATTTGATTACTTCACTGAGAAATAGCTCAGGCTTCCATGTTCAGTGTCCATTTATTAAGTAAAAACCAAAGCAGAAAGATGGAGATTTTTGTTGACACTTACTTTGGGTGGCTTTTGGTACTAGGGGCTGAGCTCAGGCATTTCACACTGAGCTACATCTCCAGACTGTTTTTACTTTTTATTTTGAGACCACGTCCCATTAAATCACTCAGTTACTCATGCTGGGCTTGAACTTGTGATGTTCCTGGCAGCCTCCCCAGTGCTGGGGTGGGAGGTCAGGGTGACCAGGCCCTGCGAAACGCAGACTCGATCCTGCTGTCTTCACAGACACTGCTACCATGTTTTTGAGATGGCACCACCTGGTAATATAGGTTTTTTTTTTCACTATTTATATTGGTGATACATGTGAATGGGTTTAATTTTGTTAAATTTTGTCATTTCTACTTTACCACCCCTCTTGCCCCACCCTCCTCCAGTTTTGCATTTGAGGGGATCAAGGTGTATATTTTACTTATATCCCTCCTCCTTACTACCTTTTTTGTGCTCTCTCTCTCTCATTCCTTTTCTCTTCTTTAGTAATAGTCTCCCTTCTGTTTTCTTGTCATTTTTTCTTAGATAAGGGAGAACTTGTGTAACCTGATTCTTAAATAAATATTCATCTTTGCCCCGCCCAGGACCGGTCCCAGGTCCCCATCTCTGTGCTGCCTCTGAGCTTTCTGTTGCCCTGTGGGTCCCCTGGATGCCTGCACTGCTGTCCTCACTTTCCACTGCTTTCCCTAGTGTGGTTGGTGACACACAGTGATCATGTTCAGCTCCAGGGGTTGATACACATCACACATTGACAGTTTCCACTCCTCTCACTGCCCCCATTCCCCAGGCAGTCTCTACAGTCTGCCCCCCTGTTTACCTCCTTCGTTTCCCTGTATAAGTTACATATGCTTTGGTGATCTCATACGTGGGAATCCGTGCAATAGTTAGTCTTCTGCATCTCATTTATTCCACTTAGTGTTATGGTCTTGGGATGCATCTTTTTTCCTACAGATGACTCAGATTTGCCCTTCCTTATTGCTGAGCACTATTCCACTGTATCATGTACCACAGTTATTTGTATTTGGCCATCTGTTTGATGGGCATGTGGACCACTTCTATGGTTTAGCTGTTGTGAGTTGTGCTGCTATAAACATGAGTGGGTGTGTATCATTGTAATAGATGACTCTGGGCTCTTCTGAGGAGATACTCAGAAGAACTACAGCTTGTCAAATGGAATTTCTATTTTAGCGGTTGCACAGGTGTGCGTCCCCACCAGCAATGTAGAAGTTTCTTTTACTCCACAACCTCATCAGAATTTACTGCTTTTCTTTTAGTCCTTCATAATAGCCATTCTTACTGGAGTAAGGAGGAATCATGAAGCTGTTTTACTCTGTATTTTCTAATGGCTAAATTAATGATCATTTTCAAATATTTATTGATCATTTGGACTTTGAGAAATGTCTGTTCATTTCACTTGCCCATTTTTAATGGATTTTTCATTTTGGGACAGTCTTTTTTTAAGTTATTGTATAATCTAGATGTTACTTCTCTGAGGAGTAGCTGGCAAAATTATGTTTTTTCCCATTCTGTAGGTGTCTCTCACTTTGTTGGCTGTTTCCATTGCTACATTGCTATGCAGAAGCTTTTTTAACTTGATGCAATTCTTTTTGTTGGCTGTGTAAAATTTTTATGTAATTGCAGGGAAAATACCATTAGCTTTTTTTCACAGAGCTAGAAAAATAAAACTCTAAAATGTTATATGAATCTATAAGAGACTTATAATGGCCAAAGCAATCTTAAGCAACAAGAACAAAGCAGGAGGCATCACAGTACCAGATTTCAAGTTATACTACAAAACTATAGTCATAGAAACAGCATGGTCCTGCCACAAAAATACACATGTTGACTAATAGAATGATTTAGGGGATACAGGATCAACCTTAAGTACCTTCAGCCATAAGATTTCTGACAAAGGGGCCAATCATATTTGCTGGAGAAGATATAGCCTCTTTTTCAAAAGGTGCTAGGAAAACTGGTTAGTCACATGCAGAAGAATGAATCAAGATCTATGTTTCCCCCCTTTACTAAAATGAAATAAAAATGGACCAAAGATCTATATATAGAAACAGAATGAATCTGCTGGAAGAAACAATTGGTAAAATCCTTGAAGATGTAGGTATGGCTAAAGGTTTCCTAACGGGAACCCCATTTCCAGTGCAGCTCCATTTTGGCTTTCTCAGAGATAACTCTGAGCTGACACACTGGCCAGTACCAGTGAACTTTACCTGACCTGAGATTTCTTATTTCCATGTCTCCTTCAGCCTCCGAGCTGTCTTCCCTTATCTCTGCCATAGCTTTTGATACCAAACTTTCCTTCTGGGCATGAAACCTCTTGCCATTGGCCACAGCCTCCACTCAGTCCCTCCACAAGCTCACTGGCCTTTTTCTACCCACACCTCCACTTCCCATGATCTCCGGTGGTTTGTGTCAGCTCCTTTTGTGTACCAACTGCCTTTTTAGGAGCAGACATAGTCCACTGGTGATAGACACTGTTGTCCATCCCCTCACTCACCACATATCTGATGAGCATGGACTGGACGTCAGCTTCTACAGGCAAGACTCATCTGACCAGACCTCCAAGCCAATCCTCGCCCAAATGGTTTGTAATGTCTGGTGGGGATTGCAAGCCAGTTAAATATAAGAAATACCTTCAGGGAGAGGAGCCACAGGTGAAATTATGACATCCAAATAATTCCAAGAATCAATGGCATTTATTGGAAGCCTGAAAGAAGAAAGCAACATGATAAGCAGAAAAAAATTACAACTCAGCGAGTCGGAGGCAGGGATTGTATACAGGAAACCACACCACGCCGTGGACTCGCGGAGGTCAGTGTGGAGGGGTGGAAGGGTGCAGAGTGAAGTGAGGAGTAGAGACTGTCCATGAGTCTTCCCGTTATTTTCATTTTTCTCTCTGAGTACGTATCTGCCGAGGTCCTCATTCTTACTCAGAATCCCTCATCTTCTGTGAACATCTTGCCCTGCCTGAAATTGTGAGTTGAGGAGCAAATATCTTTAAAGTTACAAACCAGTAAACTGCTTCTCATGAAGAGGAAGCCATTGTTCTCTTCCACGAGGAAAAAAAAAAACCTTCGCAAACCTCAAATATGTTTGTTTATTTTGTCAAGACTCCCTCCCTTGACAAACAGGACCTCAGTTAGAGTCTCCCGAGGCTGGGCTGGGTGTTTCTGGCCAGAGGATATGAAAGCAAGGATCTCATGCAGATCCAAGAATGGGATCAAAACCAACAGCCACGAAAACATTCTAAGGGGTCAACCTTAGGCAGCAGAACAGGGAGGCAAGAGCCTCCAGTTTACCCGGCACTGGGCATTTGGACGTAAGGCAAGTGATCAGGAAACTGGGGCAGGGGGTTTGGACACAAGCCTGGGAGTGGAGTCTGGATTCACTCCCCGAAATGTTGGAGGAGCCCCAGGGACATTTTTATAGGGCACAGATGGTCTCAGCTGGAGTGAGGAAGGAGCTGTTAAGGGTTAAGCTAGTTCTTGAGGTGGTCTCAGTCTTTTGGGGTAAACATATTTGAGAACAAAAGGAATACAGTGCAGTCTTCAGAGTTCTGTACTCCAGTGTATGCCAAGTGGGAGAAGACTGCATAGAAGTGGCATTTGAAAGACATATAGGACAGAGACAGGGCAGATCTAACAGAGCCGGCAATGAGGGTCAGGTTGGAGGCAGGCAAAGCCTCTAGAGCACAGAGCTGTAACATGTGTGGAGTGTGCCAAGTGCATGCTGGGACCTGCGGGCCACTAACTGGTAAAGACATGGGAAATCCTACAGCATGGCAGGCCAGTCCTGGGGAGAGGGACCACACTCTGACTTCAGAGGGCTCAGTTGGTGCTGTCTAGCGTGGCACTGATGGGCACAGGGGTCTGAGTTAGTCTCCATGTGGTGATGATAACCGGGTCTTCCAGGGTGACTGGCTGGTGTGGGTCCAAGATGAGCCAACAGTGAAGGGGCAAGTGCGTGGCTCTTGTCATAGCCTGACAGGTGGTACAGAGCTCACCATGTGGTCTGACTTCAGGACCAGTCTGGAACCCTGACAAGCAGAAGACAAATGAGTACGTTGGAGTCAAGTGGGAGCTGGATGAGTATCAGTGGCAGGGAGAAATCTGGATCTCAGTGCGCTTGTGTATGCAAAGCGCGAGTCTGAGACATGCCAGGTGCCAATCGAGGGCAGGAAGACTGTTTTCAAACTGATTTTCCAGGGCTCAGCAGACTCAGATCAACAGCTCAGCGAACTCAGACAGGACCAGCAGGACCTTTGGAAGGCTGATTTCTTAGTGAAAACCTTTAGGATCCATAGCTGAATAGGATTAAATACCTTGTAGCTGTATTAATATGTTTTCTATGCTATGAAAAGAAATCTGGGCTTTATCCTTCAGGTGACCAGGAATCTTTGGGGGAATTCTGAAGCGTTGCCAAACTCAATTTTTTTTTTTTTTCTGGCAGGAGACTCTGCTGGTGCTACACTGTGTCTGGGAATTCAAGGTCCCATCGGGAGACTTCGTGCCATAGGGTGTTCAATAATTGTGCAAAACACGTCAATGGCATGAGGTTTGGGGTGGACATAGGAGAAAATCAACTTATTCCTTTGTGAGCTGTTTGTTTCAAAAGTCAGTTTCAATGCCTCCCTTCTTTTATGAACGTATCTAGTTCACTGTGCAGTTGGAGAGATGTCTTCTTTGTATGCGTATACACCTTTCTCCTACGCCCTCATTAAAACTCTTTTATTTATTGGGTGGTAGCCTAGACTATGATTGTAATGTGTTTTCTAAGTGTAATATTTGACTTTGCTGCTGAAGAGTAACAGAACCTCAAGCTATCATTTTTCTTCTGAGTGTGAGTGAAATCAGGGAATAAATGTGGAAGGAAAGCAAGGTAGGTACACGAATGTTCTTGGCCACTAGAGGAACACGGAGGGACTCTGCACAGGCAGCCTGGCTCACTGAGGTTACGGAGATGGACCAGGTGATGCAGTGAAGAAAGAGAAGCATTTATTCCACCAGACTGGGTTGTCTGAGACCACTTGGAAAGTTTTCATCAAGCGCACATAGTGGAGATTCCAAAAGCGAGCAACAATGGGCTCTGAAAAGCTCATCAGATCCACTGTGTGAGCACTAGATAATTCACACCAGAGAGGGCGGTGAGCTAAGCCCAGGACGGATTTCAAGCCACCTCCCTCCTTGTTTAAAGGAAACCCAGGCTGAATTACAAAGTTGTCATAGTTGGCTGACTTTTGTCTGTTTCTTTGTCATCCGCCCCAAGTATCAGGTGGCTTCATCTAAACTAAACTAGAGCTTTCTCTTCTTTCTTTCTTTCTTTCTTTCTTTCTTTCTTTCTTTCTTTCTTTCTTTCTCTCTTCCTTCCTTCCTTCCTTCCTTCCTTCCTTCCTTCCTTCCTTCCTTCCTTCCTTCCTTTTCTTTCTTCTCTCTTTCTTTCTAAATTCTTTCTCTTTCTTTTCTTAGTTTTATTTTTCCTCCTTTCTCTCCTTTTTACCTCCTTCCTTCTTTTCTTTCTTTCTTTCTAATTATGGATCACAGCTGTGTGCTGGTAAGCATAGGCTAATGTTGGTAAGTATGTAACGTTAACTATCTGTTTGCCATGTTGCTATAGAAACACACTACTAAATTAAAGAATAAAGACTTCATTGGTTATTCTATCTCCAGGCCACTCTCTAGTCAATTTTGCTATCCCTTACTTTCTCCAAAGAATTAAAGATTTTAATATATTCTCAATTCCCCAAATGAGAAAAAAAATTCTATTTACTTTTGAAAACGAAGTGTTAATGTAAACTGCATCTTTCAGTCATTTGTATTGGTTTTGTTACCCAATCAAAACCAGGATAAACACATCTTCAGAAGTGAAATTGGCCACAGTGTAGGTGAAATTTAAACTTTGGCTGTTATCAATTAAAAGCTGGTGGTCAACTTAACACCAGCGGAATTAAATCACCATGGTGCTGAGTGTTGATGTTCTACCTGAGGAAAGTTGCCAGCATAAATAGAGATGAGGAGAAGGAGAAACAGAGCACTGAGGCATTGTGGGTTCTCCATGAGTTGCTGTCTCAGCCGTTGGTTCTCCTGGAGAATTTCTGGTCCTTACATCAAGCATCACTTCCTGGATCCAGAGGGGAAGATGTGTGTGTGCTGCTTAATCTCTGGGATGAACTCATGCTGGCTTCCTGGCATGTGCTCAACTGTGCTTATCTTTGGAAGAGCTCGAGGCCTCCATGTCACTGAGGATGGCTGTGGTACTTTTCAGGACAGTCCTGGTTTTTGTTGTGAGTATGACTTCTCGGCTCCAGCGTAGAACCCTCAACCTACCAGCACAGCTCCTTCACCCCACTGGCATGGACTTTCCAGCTTCCACTGCTGACCTTTGGGCCTTCCCAGCACAGATCCGTAAAAGAGACTGGCGTGAGTCCTTCTTGTGGGCTCTAGACCTCCAGTTGCACTCATGGGAGGCATTGTCGAGAGCTCTGGGTCTTTATCTGGACTCATGTGGGACATTGCTGTGGGATTCAGGCCCTTGGCTAAATATTCTATGTCTTTAGTGTTGTGGGTAGATTTCCTGCACTTTTTTGTGTTAACTCTGGGTGGCCATCATAAAATAATATTATAAATTCTGTGTCCTGATTCTAATTGTTCTCTACACAACCCCTGACTACAACATTGGCAATGGTAGATTCTGATGTAGCTGTAATGCTTAGTGGAGAACCTGGGTATTCCTATGTTTCATTTCTGGATACTCAGCAGAAAGCAGAGAGCACTGAAGTGTGTTTCAGGATGTAAAATATTGTAATGAATGACTAACGTAGTGGGCGTCAGCTACCCGGAATCTTTCAGATACCTTGTCTTGTGTTTGTGCACAGGCCACATTCTGAGGTACCGTCTGTGTCTACTGAGGACATTTAATTTGGTTTCTATAAATCAGTTGAACCTGGAAAGACGCTGCTTTGGAACGGAACCATGAGGAGAAAACCGATAAATGCTCAGCCCCTCTTTTTCAGAGTGGGGCGTGGTGGGGCAGTAATCCCCGCTCCCTGGACTTTAGCTTCCTTGTCCTGGTGCATTCATCGGCTTCCTCAGTGGGCCATTTGGGGGTGTGATTCTATAGTCATCCTGGAACTCTGCCTTAGGTCTGCTTCCTCAGCCTCCCAGGATTCTGTGAGCCCCCCAAACCTCCTAGCAAAGGACTTTCTTTTTAGAGAAGAGAGGAGTGGACTCACTTATTGCTACCAAGAAAGCTGGTGCAACTGATCACTGGTCTTGCTGGGTGAAAGATCCTGGTAACTGGTTTGAGCTGGGCATAAATCAGATTGTAAAATAGCAAGAGCCTTGATATGAAGTGTGTGTGTGTGTGAGTGTGTGTACGTGTGTATGTGTGTGTGTGAAAGAGAGGGAGAGATTTGACTTATTAATTTAAACTGTACAGTCAAAATTATTTGAACATTTGAATGACTATGCCTTTTATTTATTTCATATAAAATAAAGTCTTTAATACAATTTGAATATTGAAAGTATGTATACTAGAAATATTGTACCATTTGTCTAGTATTTTGATGGTTATATTCTTTTTTAAATAGTAATTTCTGACTTTGTTTTTCTAATATATTACTTAGAAACTGGAATAATATAAATTTGTGTAAAGAACAAAACTTTCTCAGGTATTAGAGGGAAAAAAAGGCTATTTACACAATGTCTTTATTCTTCCCAGATCTCCTGAATCTGAAATTCTGGGACTATTGTCTAGAACCATGCACTATGAACAGATTTGCAAGATCATTTTTATGCATACCAAAGTACAAGGTTCAGGTGCTTAGAATACTGAGAAAAAGTTATCTTTTAAGGATTCTAATAAGAAATTTTAAACTTGATACAATTTGTTTACAAATTTGCTACCTGGTTTTCAGTTTAATAATCTTAACTTAAGCACTGCATATCTAAAAGAAGTTTCCAACTGTTAAAATTCACAACCATAGTTTAGATATTTGTAAAAAAACAAAAATTCAACTTTAACCCAATGATCTTTCCCAAACCAATTTTTTTGGGTTCTTTTCTCATCAGAATAATAAGGAAAAATCACTCAGCAGAATCTGGAGCAATTTAGCATTTTCATCCATTAATTTGACATTAACTGAATGGTTATTGTGTAGCAGTCATCATGCTAAGCTATAGAATTGACATGAAATGGAATAAAATATGCCAGAAGGGCAAGATTCTTGGGTCTGGGAAGTCCATAACCCAAAGGAGAGGTGATCACTTGGATAGGTGGCTTTCATATAACCTGCTGAGTACTGTGACAGCGGTCTGCACAGGCTCTTAGGTGCACACATGAACTTTCTCCTCAGCCATTTGTGGATCACGTGACATGCTTTCGGAATACTGACTTGTGGCTCTGACTCCTGGAATTTTTAATGCCCTGCTCTGCAGTGTGTGGCCTGGGTATCAAGATCTTGAAAGACACTCTGCTGATTCTAATGTGCAGGCTTGTTGAGAATCAAGGTTGAGTGCTGCAGAGATGACACTAACAGGAGCGTGGAGAAAGACAGTCCAGAGCATGTGTCTGTCTGCCTGTCTGTCTACCCCACCATCCAACAGGCCATCTGTTCAATCTATTGTTCACCAAATTAACAAAGATGAGTCAAAGAAAGAAGAAAGTATAATAAAGTTATCCCCTAATATACATCTGCAGTTTTTATATCTCATTTGATTTTCTCAAGAGCACAGTGGGGAGTCCCTGACATTCGGGGGAGCTGTCTTCAGAAAGTAATGGTGAGGTTGCTAGGCAGGTGACAGAGTTACTACCTAGATTTTGCTCTGTGAGGTTGGGCTTGCATCCAGCGGCTGTTCTTATTCTTGAGAGAAGTCAAGAAATTCAAGTTAAAATACCTTGGACTAGAATCAAAAAAGGGGAAAGCAAAGGAGAGACATCTGGTAGAAGGAATGATGCAAGCCTGCACACTCGGGTGGAGGTCAAAGGGAAGGCGAGGCATTCGGTGGCCAAAAGCAAGCGAACGGGGTTGACGGGCCATGCTACCATGACTCCACAATAACAGTGAGCACTTGGGAAAATCAGCAGGTCGTGTTGAAAACAACACATTCTGAGAAACGATGACAGATCCATTTATTTGCAACTTGGATCAAATTCACAAAAATGAACAAAGGAGGCTGCTGAAAGAAAACGATCTGCAGACAGGGCCTCCAAAAGTGCACGCTCAGACCTCACTTATCAAAGAGCTTATTCGCAGCTTCAAAATAAACTTAAGAAATCCCAAACCCGCCTCTTGCATATACTTTGCACGAGTCTTTTGAACTTTCTCTTCATGGGTGAAGAAATATATTCTTTTGCTCAGCAAAGTATGAATCAAGTTTATTTTGCAGAACACATTTGTATCATAAACTAATCAGGCTCCAAAAGTGAGGCTGCAGTCTCATGCTCAGTCATGCGCTCAGGCAGAGCCCGGGTTGCCTAACGAGACGCAGATGGCCGAGGCCGGTGCTGAGAGTGCACGCGGCCCTGCACCCCTCTGTGTTCACACAGAGGAGGCGGAATGGTAAATCTGGGACAAATCTATACGTCAGGAAAACAAAATAATTTGGAATAGAAAATAGTTTCTGCCACTCACCATTAGGCTTTTGGGGGGAGATGATACTGGACCCTCCGAGCGCCCTTCTTCCTTATTATCTGAATAACTGAGATGAATTGCTCCTTGAAATTGCTTCTCCTATTTGACCTACTTCCCATCCCTAAACTTACAAGAATTGGGTCATTACGCTTAAAGCTGCTGTAATCATTCTTATAGCAGTTTTTTCAGAGCTGTATTATTTCCTTCTTGCTTTTTGTTTAAATACCTAGGAGTAAAATGGCGAGAAAACACAAAAGCATAGATTTTAGGCTACTTAAGACACTGCTGAATTGCCATCCAAAACGATTGTACTATTTTTCTCTTCCCACGAGTTTTTCCATTTGCCTAACATGGACTGTCTTTCTGATGTGAGCCATTCTGGTAAGTGTGCGATGCTATTTCATGGGGGTTTAACACTTTCCTAACAATCAGTTCTGGGGAGCATAGTGGGATTTTGGTTATTGTTATTTCTTACTTGATAAGTGTATATCTTCTCTAGTGGAATGCTTGTTAAAATATTTTGCTCAAGCAAGATTTTAAAAATTGAGTTGTTTTCTTGTTTGAGACATCTTTGGATAGTCTGGACATACATTCTTTTTCAGATATTTGATTTACAAATATTTTCTCCTAGTTTGTAGCTTGTCCTCTTGTGCGCACAACTGTCTCTTGAGAAGCAGACATTTTAAATTCTGATGAAATCTAAATTACTTTATATTTTCTTCTCATGGATTATGTTTTTTATTTCACATCCAGGAACCTTCCTATTGATCAAACTTCATCAAAGCAGTGATGTTTAGGGGCAGTTTGTATGGGTTTCAAAAAGATAATGAAAATTAAGTCAGGCTAGGTTACAACCCTTAGATATATAAAGGTATGGAAAACTCAATAGTCTTCAATCTAGTGGTTTTCAAAGGGATTGAGATTTCAGTGATGACATTGCTTATCACCAACTGCTATGCTACTCACTAGAAATACCTGGGGATTCTTGGCCAAATCCCAATAGCTAGCACTCACCCCAGATAAATTAAATCATAACTTCTTGGGGTGCAACACAGACAGTAGTATTTTAAACTTCTCCAGATGATTCATTGAGAATAATTGAATTAAGGCGAACAGATAAAAGGCACATTCTGGAGTTACATCAATGAGATGGTGAAATAGGAAGTCTCGGTCCTTGTGCTACCACAGAAACACCAATTTACCAATGATATGCTGACCAAAACAGTTTTATGAGAGGTTTATTGTCAAATTCAGAGGTTTCAGTACTCAGGAAGAACACAGCACACAGAACAGCTGCCATCAACAGTTAAGACTACAACTTCCTCAAACACCAGCACAGCTCAGATGGAGAGAGACCACCACGGCCCAGTGCAGGAAATCGAGGGGAGTGCACAGACCCTCCGTTATCCCCACTCTGTCAGGGCCCGTCCAAGGCTCTAGGTCCTGTTCTACCCCAGGTGGAACTTTCATGGACCTCTTGCATTTCAGATGCTCAAGGAAAGGTAAAATCAAGGGGGGCAGGTTACTTGGTAGGGCCTGCAGGGATCTTCTGGGTAAAGAGAAAAGGTGCAGTTGAAGAGTCACCACAAAGGGGAGGTGGAGGCATGGATCCCACACATCCACAGGAAAGCTCCGAGAGACACTGAGAGTTCACGGCAGTTGAAGCTGGCTGCTGAAGGCTTTCAAAGCTGTCCATAAAAATTTGCAGAGGCATCTGGTAATCCCAAGTGCAAACATGAAAGCATAGCTGCAGGGATCAGAAATAACACAACCAAAGGGCGAAGAAGATCCTTAGTAACTGCACTTAAAGAAGGGGAGATCTATACCCAGGCTGGCAAAAACTCACGGAATTTCTTTTTGGTCTTGCTATGTAGTTCAGGCTGGCCTTGAACTCACTATGTAGCCTGAACTGACTTCAAATTTGTGGGAGTCCTTTCACCTTAGGGTTCCTCGTACTGTGAGTATACCATGCACCACCACACCTGGCAAAATTACATAACTCTCCTAAAGAATTTCAAAAAGTTACAGGACAACACAGATAGATGACTAAACAAAATCAGGAAATCTCAACTTGTAGAACATAATAATACTAACAAAGAGATAGAAACTATTAAAAATGACAATTCAGATCTAAAGGATACAATAACTGAATTGAAAATTTCAATAGAGAGCTCCAAGAACAGACTTGATTAAGCAGAGGACCTGTCAGCAAACTTGAAGATGAGTAATCTTAAATTATCCTCTAAGAAAGAAAAAATGAAACAGAAAAAATAAAGCCCAAGGGATTTATTGAATAGTATAAGGCAAACCACTATGTATTATGAGAGGTCCAGAAAAAGAAGGAAAAAAAATGACATGAAGTTTATTTAATTAAATAATTTCTGAAATTCTGAATGTCCAGGTTCACATCACCTCCACCTCCCACACCCACCCACTAAAATGCCAAGTCAACCAAACCCAAAAAATATACACTGAGACACCTTGTAACTGCGCCAAATTGCCAGAGTCAACAGTAATAATTTTGAAATGAGCAAGAGCAAAGTGGCTTGTCACAAAAGTGTGGTCTTCCCTAGGGTGACAAGGAGATTCCCAACACACATCTCATAGGACAGGAAGGAGTGTGGTTATACGTAGCTGAAGGGAAAAAAAAAAAACCCAAAATCCAAGAATACTGTGCTCAAAAAAACAGTCCTCCAAAGTGAAGAAATGTGAATATTTTCCAAGACAAGCAAAAGCTGAGACTTTCAGCCCCAGTGACCTGCTCTCCAAGAAGTTCAAAAGGGAGTTCTTCAAGTTGAAACATAAGGACATGAATACCAATGCAAAACAAAACTGATAGTAAATATATACCGACACGCATACTCTAATGGTTCATGGTGCTATGTAACTCACTTTTGACTTTAGCATCAGAAACAAAAAGTATTAAGAATAGCCAGAAGTACAGCATTTGTTAATGAACACATATACACAAATATACAAATTGTACCATTAATATGAGGGGTAGTAAGAATGCAGAATTTCTGCATGTGGTTGAATTTAAATTATTAACCCTTGAAAATGGACCGTTACACTTTTAAGGGTTCTTACATAAGTCTAATGATAACCAGAAAATGAAATAAATGTTAAAAAAGAAAAAAGTATCACAAAGTACAATTACAAAAGTATCAAAGCAATACAAAGAATGACAGCAAGAGAGAAAAAGAAATAGAAGACATTAACAAAACAGCAAAATGGCAACAGCAAGTTTCCTATCAATAATTACTTAGAGCACAAAGAGATGAAACTACCAAATCAAACAACATAGATTAACTGAATGAACAAAAAGAAGACCCAGTTATCTACTGTCCATTAGAATGTGTATTATTGTCCTCCATTATCCATAGAGGATGTGTTCTACTATCTTTAGGAGATGTTTAAAACTGTGACTAAGCCGGGGGTGGTGGCACAGGTCTGTAATCCCAGCACTCAGGAGGCTGAGGCAGGAGGATGGCTGTTAGTTCAAGGCCAGCCTGGGCTACAAAATGAGTTCAAGGCCAGCCTGAACTGCATAGTTAAACCCTGTCTCAAAAAAACAAAAAGCAAATAAAACAAAATAAAACAAATAAAAAGAACTGTGACTATATTAGAACTCATATGTAATATGTTTGATTCCTTGCATATACTGTGTTTTTTGCCTAACATACTCATGGTAAACTTTAATTTATAAATAGACACAGCTTAGCAGCAAATACTATCATAGTTTAAGTTAGGATAACATAAGAATATACTGTAATAAAACATGTCAATGTTCTGTCTCTCTCTTCCTCTGTCCCTGTCTTTCTCTTTCTCTGTCTCTCTCTCTCTTTCTCTCTCTCTCTGTCTCTTAAAATCTTATTGAGCTATACTCTCCCCTTCCTTGGGAAGCTGTGAGTGACGGGTGTCTCTGTGGTGAGAGGAAGTGAGGTACTGGATTGACACAGGCGTGCTGACGCAGTGTAGGCTTCCGTGTCAGGATTACCTGAGCACAAACACCACTGCTCCACAGCAGCTCTGATAACCGAGACGGCTCCTAAGTGACCCACAGGCCAGTAGCATATACAACCTGGATACGCTGAGCAGAGCTGATTTTGTCCTGGGCAGGAAGGAACTATCAAGAACAATGCAGAGATTAAAATTATGAATCGTTTGTTTCTGGAATTTTGTTTGCTTAACATTCCAGACTGCAGCTGATGACAGATAACTGAAAGCATGGAGAGAGAGCTAAGAAAGGGAGACAGACTGCCGTCCACCTAGGGTTCAAGGGTTCTGTACTGTCTGCACTTCCAGGATCGCCTAGGAGTCAGATAAGCAGGAGCCCAGCTCGCCAGTGTACATGGGATGTTCTCCAAGGGAGATTCATTTTTGATCACAATACAAATCTTAGCAAACTTAAACAGTTTAAAATAATATCAACTAACCTTTCCAACCCCAATGGAATGAAACTAGAAATCAATAGCAGAAAGGACATTGGAAAATTCACAAAGATGTCAAAAAGTAGAAAGAATACTTCTGAAAAAAACTAATGAATCAGAGAAGAAGAAAGCAGAAACTAGAAAATATATTGAGCCAAGAGAAAATAAAACATGACACACCAAATCTTTGGGAAGTTCATAGCAAAAAAAAAAAATGCTTACATGAAAAAGAAAGCCTGGCATGGTGGCACCTGCCTGTAATCCCAGCACTTGGGAAGCTGAGACAGGAGGATTGCCATGAGTTTGAGGCCAGCCTGGACTATATAGTGAGACCCCGACTCAAAAACAAACAAACAAACAAAAAACAGAACTCGAATAATCTAATCTTACTTTAAGTGAATAGAAAAAACAAAATCAAGTGAAGTCAAGCTGCATCATGAGGAAGAAAATAATGCAGATGAGAGTGGAATACAATGGCGAACAGAAAACAATAGAAAAATGTAATAGTTTTCTTTAGAAAAAGACAAAACTTTCAAAGCTATAGACTATAAAAATAGAGGACTCAAATAAGATCATAAATGAGAGAAGAAATATCGCAGCCTATATAGAAATAGAACTGCAAGAGAGCACACCCAGTTACCATGTCGATGGGACGTCTTTGCTCCTGCCTGCCCACCACGCTCTGTTTCTCCTCTGTGACTCACCTGTGCCACGCCACCCTGCCTTGAACTGAAACCTCTATGAACTGTAAGTCAAAATAAACCTTTCCTCCTTTAAAAAAAAGAATGTGTCTTTCTGAGAAATGTCTATTTGGTCTATTGCCCACTTTTACATTGTTATTTGATGTTTTGATATTAGGGTTTTGGAGTTCCTGACATGTTCCTGATAATATTTTCTTGTTAGGAGTATGGTTTGCAAATGTTTCTTCTCATTATGTAGGTTGGCTTTTCACTGTTGGTTGTTTTCTTTAGTGAGTTTTGCTTGATCTAATCCCAATGGCCTATTTTTTGCTTTTTCCTTGTGCTCTTAAGGAATACTGCCATAAACATTTTTCATAGTTTGAGCAGTTGCCTGGTGAACGTGAATAACAGTTTTTCTAGGGTATCTACCATGGGGCAGAATTTCTGGCTTATTGATACACAGTGCTCAACTTTGAAAGGGAATGCTAGACAATTTACCAGAGTACTTGCACAAATTTATACCTGCCAAACCAAGGTACATAAATATTCATTCCAGAATGTGACATGGTCAGACTTCCTAGCTCTTGACAATCTATTGAGTGTAAAATACATTGTTGTATTTTTCTCTGATTGCTAACAAGATTAAGCACTTTTAGAGTTGCTAGACATGCCTTTCTGGGAGACATAGGTTTATGTTCATTCTTCTATTTATGTGATTTTGTCTGTATTATTAAATTTCATATTTCTTTATGGATTACGTCCTCTAATTCTTTGTTAAGAAATATATGGACTGACAGTATCTTCTCTTAGTTTATGGCTAGTTCTTTCTTTCTTCATGAAGTCTCTTAATGAACAAATGTCTTTACTGTTAATGTAACTAATTGTTTTTCATTTAAGGTTGGTGATCTTGTATACAACACACCAAAAAACTCTCCTTTATTAAATATCACCAAGCTATCCTTCTATGTTTTCAATAAAATGCTCTTTCACATTAAATTTCCTCTACATCAAATGATTACCATTTCCCCCTTCATAGGTGATTGTATTAGTATCATTTACTGAAAAGTCCTTGTTAAAAAAACTGATCTGAAGCATCGGTATCTGTCACAGGATCTGTGGTTTACTAATGTTTCATACATATCGGGTCTGCTTTATCTGTGTCTTTCATGTAATTGATAAATGTGTCTCCTACTTTAAGGTTTATAATAATTTGTCTAGCTATCTAATAGAATAATTTGTTTGATTTCTCCTTTGTTTCAGAATATCTTGGCTATTCATCATCCTTTGGTTTTTCCACCTAAAGTTTATGATTAGCTTGTTAAATTCCACTTGACTTCACTCTGAATACTGCTATGTTTAGCATTTTTACAGTATTAACTCTTCCTATCTCAAAGGTGGTTGTTGTATCCAATTATTTCTGTTAGATTTCTTTAGAGTATTTTTTCTACTTTTCTGCATGAAGCTCAAATAGTTTTCATTAGGTTTATTCTCAAGTATCACCTAGCTTTTATTATTGCTATGGAAAATGTCACCTTTTAAGATTATACTTTTTATTAATACTATGTAGAAAGATAACTGATTTTTGCCACATTGATTTTATAGCTAGCTCTTTCCAAAATCCAAAATTTCTAATTATTGGTCTTCAAATTCTTTGAGATTTTGAAAACCCTAAATAAAATCATCTGAAAATCATGACAATTCCAAAATTTTTATTCATAGTTATTAAGTATTCATTTCTATACCAACCCTACATATTCATTCACATTTTTTAAAAGTTGACTCTGACTAGAGCCTTCAAGACAATCCTGTATGAAGAAGAAGACATAGAATAGACTTGTCTTGAGATTAAAGATAATTCCCCCCGTGATTCCTGGCACTGAACGATGCCTTACTTTTAAGATTTACAGGAATCCAGTAGCAATGAACCATTTGCTGAGTCCTTAGGACACGACAGGCTTGTCACCTGCTCACCTTGGTTTCCTGCTGGGAATCCCATCCTTCACTTTCAGCTGATTTCAGTTGGTTCTCTCAAGTCACTGATATATACTGTGTGTGTTGGTGTGTGTGTGAGTGTTGGGGTGTGTGTGTGTTGGTGTGTGTGTGTGTGTTGGGGTATGTGTGTGTTGGGGTGTGTGTGTGTGTGTTGGTGTGTGTGTGTTTTCCTGGCAGTCAGGCCCAGGGCCCGGCCCATGCTCAGTACTCTCCCAGTGAGTTTTACCCTCAGCTTCCTAAACTTACTGACATCCTGCCAGTTCGCTCCTCTACTGTTTGATTTCGTCCAAATCAGGTTTTATTGTTTAAACTGAGAACTCTAACAAAGGTAAAAGGCCATTTGCTGGGGAATTACGTGAACTGCGTCTCGCTTTGTCCCACCTAATCCTACACCCCCCTTCTCAGCAGGGATTCTATATTATCCTTGTTTAACAGATGACAAAATTGGGACTCTAAGCATGTAAGTCATTTGCCCAATGCAACAAAACTGGTGAACGGTGGAGCCAGAATTCGAGGCGGCTATGCGTGCTTCTTGACCAGCGGCTCCTTCACCCCTGTGTGTACCCAAAAGGTCACTTTAAAGCTTGCTTCCCACCTCTACTGCTCTGTGAGCTGAATCCAGACAGATTGCTAAGTACAATTAAGGGACAGCTGAGCTAACGAGCAGTCACGCTTCAGATGCTGTGAATACTCATACCTTCTTACATTTTAACAGGGATAAAGTACTTCTCCCAGGCTTTTAGCTGATGCATACTATGAGATGAGTTTTTGGGAGGTGACACTGTCCTTTGCACTCCTTCCGATTGGCCTTGGCAGCTTGGTCTCCTGTCACACCGAGGGGCTGTGACTTCACATGCTTCATCATCTCCGTGATCTAACAGAGAGGTTCTTTTAGGTCATGGGCCACTTTTCCTCCTGCAGGTCTACTGAAAGTTTGTGTGTTCATGCTCATTAAGTCACTGCCAGCAACCTTGGCTAAGTCAGTTGGTACGGCAGAATTTACAGTCAGCGTTGCTTCATAATGCGCACATGCAGACCTCTTAATATATGTGACAGGTGGCTCACTTAAATCACCCAGTTAATTTTTTGTAGTCTTGTATAAATATAATAAAGTAGCTACAGGAATGAAAGATGTTTTCAGGTTAAATTTGACTCCACTGAACTCACAGAATTGGAGTTAGCTTATATTTCACTTTAGATCATTTTACAGAGAGTTATTTTAAAGGCAAAATGTTCTTAAAAGATTGGATTTGTTTCTGCCTCCATTTTTCTTAATTACTTTCACGAAAAGCCCACTGATTTTAGAATCTATTAACTTGCAGTAGGAAAACTGTACTCTTTTTGTCGACACAGAAAGTTTATCCTGCCAATAACACATATGTGTGTTTATAACTCTTAACTTCATTTTAAATATCTTTGGTTTCAAATCACAGGTAACCAACACCTTAAGAGATTTCTTCACTTCTCCCACTGGTAGTACTTGCATGCTGTGAGTGTTCCCTTCACATTAGGGCAGTGTAGCCTTGAGAACTTGTGAGGATGAGAGACCCAGGCAAGTAGGAGCTCTTGCATTTCGTCTCTTTCTGTGCTAAGGCACCAGCTGTGCTAAGGCAGTTCACATTAACAGGAATAAAGAATAGCAAAGGTTTCGTGAGTGGTGGCCAGGTGTGCAAATCAAGTCAAACTCTTCTCTAGAAGGAGCAGTGATGAGTTTGTAAATAAGTGAGTGAATATAAATATGCACTCTAAAACAGTTAAATTTATACTGTTTAATTTGAAGTGGGTTTTAACAACAAGTTAGAAAAACAATCGACAAAATTCAGCATACTTTCATGATAAAAATATTCAACAAACTGGGAGCAGAAGACAATTTCTCAACTTCATAAAACCTATTATATAAAATCTCAAGATTGAGCATGGTGGTTCCTGCCTGCAATCCCAGCATTTGGGAGGCTGAGCCAGGAAGTTCCCTGTGAGTTTGAAGTCATCCCAGGATACATAATTCAAGGCCAGTCTGAAATATATAACAAGACCCTCTCTAAAAGCAAAACAAAACAATCAAAATCTCTTTCTAGTTGCAGGCATGTTCAAACATCTGAGCTTTAACAAAAGGAGCAAAAATATACACTGGAAAAAAGCCAGCCACTTCAACAAATGGTGCTGGAGAAATTGGCTATATACATACAAAATATGGAGGCTAGAACAATATCTTTCACCATGAGCTAAAGTCAAATCACAATGGATCAAAGATCTAGATTTTTTTTGTACTGGGAATCAAACTCACGACCTTGTGCTTGCCTGGCAGGGCTGTGCTGTTAAGCTACATCCCCAGGAAGACCTAGATATTAAGACAGAAACAGTCAGTCTTCTAGAAGGCAAAGTAGGTAAAACTCTTGAAGACATAAGCATAGGCAAAGACTTTCTGAACAGATTCTAATGGCATAAAAAGAAACACAAAAATCAACAAAAATGTGATTCTATCATATGAAAATTTTCTTACAGCAAAGAAAATAGCAAACTGCATGAAGAAACAACCTACAAAATGGTGGTGGTGGGGAAAATGTCCTCTACTCCTTGGGCAGAGAACTAAAACCTAGAATACATAAAGAACTCAAAAAATCAGACCTCCTCCCAAAAAAGACCCAATCAAAAAATAGGCAATACAAACGAATAGACACTTTCCAGAAGAAGCACTAGAAATGGCCAATAAGTACCTGAAAATGTTCATTATCTTTAAATCAAATTGAAACACTGCTGAGATTCCATCTTACTCTAGAAAGAATGGCCATCACCAAGACATCAGAAAACAACAAATTCCGGTAAGGCTGCAGTTGGAAAACCCTTAAACATTGTTGGCAGAAGTGTAACCTAGTACAAACACTATGGAAAATAGCTAAAGCTTGGAAGTGGCCTATATACCATCAACAGATGATCAGATAAAGAAAATATAGTGTTTACACACAATGAAGTACTATTCTGCCATAAGGAATCATAAACTTGAGTTGTTTGTGGGAAAATTAATGCACCTTGAGGCCATAATGTTAGATGAAGTAAATCAGACCCACAAGATTAAACATCTTGTGGTTTGTCTTATATGAGACACTCAGTACAGTAAGTCCGTAACTTGGGAACATTTGAGTTGTGAACATTCACAGATAGAAGTGGACCTCACGTCATGAACGTTCATAGATATCAGCTCCAGTGTCTGCTGGACACTGTCACAGCTGTGCTGCTGCCGTGTCTCACTGTGCAGTGTGGCAGTGTGCAGCAGTTCAGTGCTCAGTCAGAGCCCAGAGCCCGGGGGAGCAACAGGAGAGGCAGTGGCTAGCATTACAAAGCAATAGCATGGAAACAACAGTAAAAATAATCGAGAGATTGGCCTGAGGAGAAAAGATGGCAGATGTCACTCATTCTTACAACGTGAATCATTCCATTTGTCTTGTCTGACTTATCAACAAATTCGACTTACAAATGTCCTCCCAGAACAGAATTCATTTGTAAGTCAAGGAATTACTGTATATAAATAAAGCCCAAATAAAAGCCTGAAAAGAGGAAAGATGAGAGGGAGAGAGAGAGAGAGAGAGAGAGAGAGAGAGAGAGAGAGAGAGAAAGAGAGAGAGAGAGAGAAGTTAATGTAATACAGCATGGACAATGTATCAAAAAGTACTCCTTGGTTTTAGTATAATTGTCTTATGTGTTTTTTATGTTTTTTGCCCTTGTAGTCTGTTAAGCTGTATTTATGACAATTAACCTGATAAAGACTTATAAAATAAATAAATGAATCTGATGCTGGCTAAAATAAATTTTTAAAGGGGTAGAGGGAAAAGGAAAACTGAATGAAGAACTTATGAACATGTACTCATTTCCCACAATCAATGTAAACATTATGTATTGTAGACATGTACTAATTATATTTTTTGAAAAATTAAATAGGACACTTGCATCCTAGTTCTGTGATCCTGTGAAAGACAGACTGGGGAATCATTATTTACCAGTAAGAGAAGAGATAAACCCCACAGGATTATGAGCAGGATGAGGTCAGGTGACACACACGAAGGTGCTGTCGTGTCCTGTGTTACTGGTTACCGAGGGGCTTCATAGACTTGTCTTGCTTCTGCCTCTGTGTCATGCACTGACCTGCAGTTTAGTCCAACAGTCCCCAAAGCCATAAGCATATGGGAATCTCAGGACAGAAAGTTAAGCAGCTTATTTTGGATCCTTTGATCACAGCTTCATGCTGTGATTTCAAAAAAAAAAAATGTTGGAGGGAAAATTCCAGAAACAGATCCATAAATGTCCCAGGAGACTTGCTATAAACACGGAGGACCCTGTACTTTGCCACCAAAGATGAGTGAAAAACTGGAGGAGCTGAGTGTGGAAACCCAGCAATTCCAGATGGACCATGTCTAGCAACTGTTGTGTGAGGCTGACAGGTGACACGGGAACCTGTGGGGGACACATGTGAGTCATCTCTGGAAACCAAGGACACACAGACAGCTGCGTCTGACTGAGCTCACCCCTGTCTTTGCAATCACCTTGCCGGGCCGCGTGCCTTTCAGCAGGGCTTCCTGGCTGGCTGCCACGCACCGCATGGCTCCCAGAAGGACCCTAACCCTGTGCAAAGGGAAATCTCAGACTCTTGTGATAAAGTCAGTGTTTGAGGGTGGCAGACTAGGCTAGTGCGGAATGAAGAAATCCTCTTAGCCCCTTTTAATGCATGTGTTATATCATTTGTTTTTGCTAAAGCCAATCTGTGGTTTACCTATGGCACAGAAATTAAATATTTCCAAAACACCTAGTGTGTGAAAGACAATATGCATATATGAAGCATTAGAAGTCTACAGAAGTGAGTGCTGTCCCTGCACACCAGGTGTGTGATTTAAGGGAGAGAGAGAAACATTCACACATAAGGTTTGTAAAGGCCAAAAGTCATGTCTTCACAGTGGTATACATAAATGTTACATGAGCATAAGAGGGAAATGGTTTTAGTGGAGTAATTCTGGCCAGCTTCCTGGGGAAATGGCAGTAGAATAAGCAAATGGATTGTTATAGAAGTATAAGAAAGAAGCTGAGATAGGAGGAGGAATTTAGGTAAGGTACATGCACGAGAAAGTTTACAGCAATTACAAATTCTCCAATATATGGGATTAGCAGTAGATTGGCTGGGTTACACCGCACGTATACAGGTTGTACAAGAAAGTGAGGAGAAAAGGCCATTGTGGGGAGAAAAGTTAGTGGGGTAGGTTGGGGTGACTGTGTGAAGAGTTGGACATGGTGAAGGGGACTTTGTTTTCAGAAAGTGATGCATGAGTGGGGTCCAGGAGAGCAGGGTAAGCATGCTTGTTCCAGTGGATTATGTGGGCCAGAGATTAAGGGAGAAGACAGGGAGCTGATTGTTGAAATGAATGCACTGAATAATGAGGTCTGAAAGGAAAAGGGGGAATGAATGCTTTGCGGATACAGACTGCGTCGGGCAGCAGCGCTCTTACCTGCGGGAAGGGCGAGAGCGAGAGAGCAGTGAGTTAGCTATGGAGATCCTAAGGGGTGAGTGCAAACCAGACAACGCTAAAGAGAATGCGAGGATGAAGCTGAAGTCAGTCTGTCTTGAGACACAAAAGACCCAGGTCTTTTCCTCAAATTCATAGAGCCTAAGTTAGGAACACAAATGGAGGACCACATGTCCTAAGTGAAACATTTAAGAGGTGTTTGCAGACTGTTACACAGTATATGGTTTTGTCTCCTGCCGTATCCACCTTAAAGAGCAGGTGTGAGTTACAATTCTGTGCTGTGTCCTGGCGGCCATAACTGAAGCTATGTCCCATCTGGGTGCAGCTCAGGCCCCGGGAATGTGCATGGGGAACCCTGGCCTGCAGGCTCAAGCCACACCCCCAGCATCCCTCCAGCCCATACTGCCCACTCACACTCAGCCTCTCCGGGGTGTCTCTGGACCTTGGGGTGCACTGCCAGCATTAGGATTATAGTGTCAAGTTCTGGAAGCCACTCAGGCCATAGCAACAGACTCAGCCAGAGTTGAATCAGGAATTCTAAGGCCCTGAGTACCCAGACCATGATCTAGAAGGGACGGTGGAGATGCCAGGTGGCCATGTCTTAGGAGGGAATGGAGAGAGGAACAAGGCAGGTGTTTAAAATGTGGCTTCCAGAAGAGTACTCCCGCCTTCCCAGTCTACAATCATTGCTGAGAACACTCCCGGAGCAGGCAATTTGAGAGCCAAACCCATTCATGAAAGCGGATGCAAGACAGTCTTGAATAAGGTGGTGGAGAAGAGAGAGAGAGAGAGAGAGAGAGAGTGAGAGAGAGAGAGAGAGAGAGCACCCACCGAAGAAGGGGACCCCATAAACTCCGAGCATGGAGCCTCGAAGGCAAAAACTTAGGCAGCCAGAGCAGTGCAGCTCTGTGTTCCCAGGTTACTGGTCCAAACACAGCTGGAGAGGAGCTCATGGAAGATCCAGGATTGGAGAGTTGTTTGTTTTTCTAAGATAAGACTCGAGGCTCAGTTTTTCTTGCAAACGTGTCCTGTTGCAATAGTGAACGTGCCTCACGCATGGAGTGCAAGGGTTAAAACACAGAGAAACAAAGAGTTCAACTAACGGATGAAGCCTAAATTTGTTAACACCATGAGTGTAAAAATACAAATGAGAGCAGAAAGATTAATTTGCTTTTCTGTGAAAATATGGCTATCCTGACTCCCCTCTGTGTGAAATTTAGTAAAGAATTTCTACAAAGGATGTGACTTATAGTTCTGCGGTCCACATCTAGAGTGGGTTTTCTAAGTGCTATTTTCTCTCTTTTGCCCTACGAATCAGAAAGGCCTGTCCTCCGGGGCTCAGAGAAGCAGAACGGTGTGACGCGTGCCTTGGCCTGGAGCAGCTATAGACATATTCATTCTGGAAGGATGGGATCCAGCGCATAGGCCCAGAGCCCTCGACTGTGCACAGGAAACAAGCACTTCAGTGGTGAGCACAGCAGCGAGGTTGATGGAACTGGCTAGGAGTTCAGAGAGCCCAGGAGCTTCGCCTCATTCTGCCCCTAGATTGCTCCTCAGAGCAGTGTAAGTTACTCAGTTTGGTGAGCCTTCCTTTCTTCACTGATCATGTTTAGCTACAGGATTCCCCTTCTCGAAGCCCTGGACACCGTGGCTGAAGCAGTGTCTCCGGGAAGGTAAATAATTCAACTGTGAATTCGGTGCTGGTGGGAAGAAGGTGAGGGCCCCAGGGCGCTGCAGCTCGTTTTCCCTTTGCTCCCCCTTCCCACCCGCTTTCAAAAGGCTCCTAAGTGTCTCTGTGCCGTGTGGTTGGAAAATATTTGCACTAGATAATCTCCAAGATCCATTCCAAATCCAGAATCCCGGGACCGCAAGGGCAGGTACACGTCTGCGAGCACAGGGGAGCTTGAGTGGGCCTCTGGAAGGAGGCGGTGTATTTGGATCAGTGGGTAGAAAGGAGGGAGATATTTCAAACAGGAAGAGGCGCATAATAAAAGGATAGGAGTAGCACTGGTTTCCTTGGCAGCGGATGTGTGGAATAATAAGGAGACCTAACTGAACTGCGGGGATTGTGAGGTGGAGCGGTGGGAAGTAGAGTTTAAGTACGGAGCCGTTGCCTTTCACATGAGACAAGTGTTATTGCTGGAGACATCACATAACTCAGAACTCAAATAATTCAAAGCAAATTTTCCTGAAGGGAGAAAGCACTTTTGGAACTTTCAAATTTACAATTTTTTTTAACCATATATTTGCTTTGAAGTCGCTTTATGCGTTTTATTATTTTGCTGAGGGCTCTTTCCGACCCGAGTTTTAGTGGTTGGTCTTCACAGGCTCCCTCTCGTCTTCCACCTACTTCGCAGCTGGCTCACTGGGGCTTTGTTTACTAGCATGAGCTTTAGCAGTTCCACTTAGTAAATTCGAATTGCATCATAGAAGAGTATGAAAAATAAAGATTTGCAACAATAATGACAGCGCTTGCTTAGATTATAAAACTAAAAGCCACTTTCAGAAATGCCGTGTGCAAAGTCATCAAGAGGGGTTCTTTTAATGCCCACAAAGGGGGCTTGTGTTTCATTTTGCTGGTGTCCCAGGCGATGCCAATAGCATAAACACAGCTTGCAGTGCATTCGTTTTTCAAATTATGCTGCTTTGCAAGAATCAAATTGGATTTCTCACCCCTTCCAATTAGGCACAAGCATCTCTTTAATCCCACAGTTTCTAGTTTTCATGTAAGAATCCTACTTCTATGTATCTGGAGACTGAGGAAGGGAGTGAATCTTATTTACCTTTGTAACCCCCGGAGCCTCTTAGCTCTGTGGTTCCGTAAATTCAGCATTTTTAAATGGAATCAAATTTTTCCTTGGATGTGGGGAGGAGGTAAGAGGAGAGTGTGGAATTTCATAATTTAGGAGTTTGGGAGCCTGCTGTGTGCTAAACATAAAGCAAGCATTCAGTGAACACATAGTGACTTCGGGGCCAGGATTTTCTGACCACCCCAGCCCCACCACGGCAGTGCCCTGCATGGCTCAAAAGGCCTGAACACACAGAGACTTGCGCCCGAGCAAGATTCGGCTCTGCGCTCAGGAGCAGAGCGAAGCTAGATCTCAGGGTGGCCAGGATGACAGCTCAGGAAAGACACACAAAGTCTGGAATGGGCGTGGCCGAGAAGAATGCCAAGTAGGAAGGAGTGCAGAGTGCAGCCTGGACGCTGGAGCCCGAAGGCCAAACCCAGAGCCCAGGCGAACAGTGCAAATCCACTCAATCATCAGAGCACCTGGGCCATCACTGCTGTGCGGGGCAGACATCAGTCTCCCCTTGGTCCCCCAAATATTATTATTCACTTGAAATCATGGTGAAATAAAGGTTTAAATCCAAGAAAGTCATGAAAGAGCGCTGCACTTTCAACCTAAGGAGCCTTGGTACAGGTGGGGAACACTTTTTCTTCTTTGCCCTCAGGGTCCAGAGAGTGGCCTCAGGGCTTTGAGTCTGTTAGCACCTAGTGAGAGAATTAGATACGGCCTATTAGAAATGACTAAGTACTTTTAAAAATACATTTCATCCGGTGATTTTACTCCTGCTGTAGGAATGACATAATGGCAGCAGAAATATAGGATAAATATAGGCAACTATAGATAAACTGAGCGATCTGGACTAATTCGACATAAGCCTGTAAAATGTAATATTAAAAATAAGTCTTAAAATCAAACTCCAGGCTGAGTGTACCGCAGGTGGGGGCCATGGAGTTTTGTTCTAGAGAGTATCCGTTGGACTAGTGCAAGTTTGCCCAAAGGCCGCAGGCCGTGACTTAGCATGTGCCTTACCACGTATGACAGACTATTTGTTTGGACAGAATACGCATTTCTGATGAGCAATACTAGGAAGAAGAAAGACCTCCGGCCTTTGTTTTGGCCACTGTAACACCAGTGACTGGAGCTTGACTCCCGCTCGGAGCCTTTGTCCCCAAGCCAAACTACTGAGCGAACAGCTGAGGGGGACGTGTTAGATTTCTAACCTGGACTTGCAGGGATCTTTGAGTAAAGCAGAAGCAGAAAGCGTAAGATGAGGGCAGGAAGACTCATGCGTAGGTAGAGCTCAGAGGGCCACAGGCAGCGCGTGACACTCTTGACTCCAGTTATTGGATAACCTGTTATTTCATTTTTTATCCACTTCCCATCAAAGAAAAGAACTTGCTCTAATTTTTTCTACTTCACAAACATTTTCAGTGCCTACCTTTCCCGCTGGGCACTGCTAAGGTGGGGGCAGCGGTGGTCAAACTTGGCTTCCGCCCCGCTGGTGTCCAAGGAAGACGGCGCAGCACACAAAGGAACACCAAACCCTTGCAGGGTATGTCCGTCCTTTTCTTACACATCGTCTAAAGGGGAATCAAGGAAGCTCGGTGACCGTCAAGTGCCAGGGCACACTCCCAGAAAAGTGCTCACGCCACTGGAAAACGCCGCACAGCAGGGCCAAACACTCAGTCCTTTTTCTGGAGACCTGTAGCAACGTCATCTCCCAAGAATGCGCCGCATCTCCAGGCTCAGCCAGAGGGAAGGGTCGTGTTGGATAAAGGCACTGAGCTCAAACACACATCGCCGCTCTAGTGTTCTACAGGGGGAGCTGTTGTTCAAATAACGAAACTATTACTGTGTGGATGTCATGAGTCATGGAAGACAGAAGTTCAAAGTCTCCAACCAAACTAAGGATAAGCAAATGGAAACTTGAATTCTTCTGGCTCCATCAGAGATGTCATATTCATGTACTGAACTGTCATATCGTGCATGATAGACACATCTGAGTATTAGGTGTCCTTCAAAGAATTTTAAAAGGATGCTGGAGGAGGAAGAAATGTGAAGTCTGTCTCTTTGATCATAAAACACTCTCTACATGCATTGTTATGTAGGTAGCCTACACATTTTCACAATTAACATAATAGTTCAAAGGATATTTATGAACTTTAAAAATAATAAATACTGTCAATCTTGAGAAAAATGAAAAGAATACTAACACTGAATTAAAGCTGGAATAAAAGGAAATTGCCAGCTTTTGAATCAACAGACAGAGTGAGACATATGAATGGCAACTGGTATTTTTACTATACTTTAGAAATCGAGGTATAGTTTATATACCACAAAACTTACCCTTTTCATGTTTCATTGATTCTCAGCATAGTTACAGGATTGTGTAACCATCAATGCTGTCTCCAATCCAAAACACTTTCTTTACCCCCAAATGAGATTCTGTACTACTAGTAATCATATCTAATTATGCCTTCTCTCAGTCCCCTCAAAATTGTTTATCTATTTTCCATCTATATGGATTTTTTCTTTTGGATGTTTCACATAAATCCAGTAACACATCATTTGGCCTCCTGAGTTTGTGTTTAGCATGGTCTCCAGATTTACCATGTACCACAGCATCACGTCTCATGATGGATTTTATTCCACTGTGTGGATGTACCGCATTCTGTTTATCAGTTGGTCAGTGCTGGACAGCTGCACTGTCTTCACTTTTTGGCCATCATGAGGAAGGCTAGAATGGTGGAAGGATCGAGAGAAGGGAGAAGAAGAGGAGTAGCAACACAGACTGACCGCGTTTCCTCTAGCTCTCCTTAGGATCTGCCTTTAACCTTTCTCCTGCCACGGGCGGCAAACACTGGTCACTGTTTTATTCACAAGGCACCTTCAACCACACTTAGAATGCACAGCATGAAATGTAGACTAGATGAGGCATGAAAGGTGTAATCACTTAAGATACTCACAGAGAAATGTCTCCCTGGGGCTGCAGAGAAATCACCCTTTCCGTTCTATTTTCTCATTTTGGCTTAGTAAAGGGATCGTGGGCAGTCAGAGAAAGACAGTCACTGTGCCTGTGATTCAAGAGGCATCGACTTTTTAAAGACAATTTTGTTTGAAGTATGGTTGGTGACGAAGCAAAAAATGGGGAAAATGATATTCTTTGATTAACTGTTAGTGTGCCTGAATTGCCTGTCCTGTGAAAGTGTCTCTATATATCCTGGCATAAACTGTGCCTGCATCTCTTCAAATCAAATTACCTCAGTCCACTAAATAAGTCAGGCAAGCTGGCAACTAGCTTCATGTAGACAATTCCACTTTTTCTTGACTCAAGCTTGTAATTTTTAGACCAAAAATATTATAGGAGATAAAACTGCCCATAATCAATAGATACTCACAAATCATGCAGAATACTGTTAAAATGCTACTTTAAATAAGTGGTAATATTAAGAAAAAAATTTTAAACTTCTGTGTCCACTCATAACTTTGTTTTGCTTTGTTTGGTTTGGTTTCCTTTGGTCTTTCTGAGACAGGGTCTCACTACGTAAGTCAGGCTGGCTTTGAACTGTGTAGCCCAGGCTGGTCTCAAACTCATGGTGAGCCTCCTGCCTCAGCCTCTGGAATGCTGGGATTACAGGTGTGCACTACCAATATCTTTCTTGTTTAGAGATAATGATCAGACTACATCTCTTTCACAGTGAGAAAAGAAGGCTTTGTTGTACTGGGATCAAGATGGTCTCCTAGAAGTCCTTCTGAAGTCTGAGAACGTCTAAGAGCCAAGCAGGTTTATCCAGTATGAACAAAATAGTAGGTAGGTCTCTCTTTAATGAACTTTGGCACCTGACAAAATTCACGGGTTAGACATGTGGCTGGGTCTTGTGGCCTAGCTCAGAACTAGAAAATGTCCTTGGGTTGTTGACCATCTATCCTGAAGGTCCCTGGAGAGCAGCTGTGTCCTCTCCATCCTGTGCTGGGCCCTGCACCCTCCTGGATGCCTCTCAGCCCATGGGTGAGATCCGCTTATATAGCAGAGAGACACTTGTCATCTTCTGGATTGTCATATGTCATTGCTCTCATGTTCTACCTTTGGGCCACCCTGAGCTTGGGAGGCACAGGGAAAACTCCTATGTGTTTGTCATAGCTTGGACAAGGGTGTTTGGTGACAGTCCTTTTCTGTCTCCAAAAAGGGTACCCAGTGATGAGAGTTCTACAGTTACTGACTGAACTTAAACTTTCAACTATGTCCTGATACAATAATGCTTTTTCTTGGTTAGATTTTTTTTTTCTCTTAGCATTACAGTACTTCATTATTGCCATAGGGGGAACTGTTGGCTTAATTTTGCTTTGGAGATGCTGCTGCTGAAATTATTAAGCTAGTGATTTATGCTCTGTGTGATACAGCAATCTCTTGTGCTTAGAATGGTTACTATGTTTTGTTTACTGTTTATGACTACCAGCAGTTGTGCCACCAAAAATCCCTGCCAGCTTGCAGGGTTTATTTATCCCTGTGGATATGTAGAAACCACTGATTAATATAGAAAAAAATTTGAATGGTTTATATTTTTTAAAACTCCCATCAGCCATGAATCAAGGCACTGTGCCTCGGTATGGAGAGTTGCGCCCTGTCCGTGCAGAGGAAGGGACAGTGGCTGTCAGACCCGCCGGCTCTCCAGCTCGCCTCTGGTTTTATCAGAATGGAAATTCTGACTCTTTTATACAGCACTGTATCTTGGTGGCTTCTAGGCCATGAGATCCCTGGCATTTCGCCCTGTGTGCCACCCATTTTGCCACGTTAAGGAACCAATTTGCTTAGCAGAATGTTGCTGGCGTTTAAAGGCTGCTAATTTTGATGACTGGTAGAAGTCCCTGAGGCTGGGCCTGCTGGAGGAGACTCCACAGCTGTGCCGGTTTGTACTCAAAAGTCCTGCACCCACCGGGCAGATGGGGGCGGCTGAGCCATCTGGCAGTGCAGGAGCCAGAGCTCCCGTGTTCAGGGATGATTCTCACGCCGGGAGTGAGGCCGGACACCACTTCCTCCCCAAGGAAGGAAAGAAAGCATCAACAGAACTGTTCTTCTGTGCAGCTTCCCCTGCGCGCAGGTCTTCACTCTCAGCCCACACCTGACTGCATTTCAGTCACACCTTCCTGCTGGCTCCGGAGCCCCAGGGTCCATGTGGCTTTGTTTAGACCCCAGAAGGGTTCTCTGCAGCTACACATCTGTGCGTCTTGTTCAGCTGGTTGTGACGGCTGACAGGGGCTGAGGCGGCACAGTCTAGCATCACTGTTCTGCCCCGAGTGGACCCCACGGCTCCCCACACCCAGCCAGACCCAGGCCCCAAGCACAGGACCGGGCTGGGGGTTCTGCACTGGGCCAGGTGCAGGACAACGTGGTCCTCGGTCAGGGGCCTATAAATGTGCTGCATGTGGACACTTCAGCCTGAGAGGGGGATGTGACAATCCTTTTCTTAGCAGAAAAGCCAGGTCCAGGCCCCAGAGATGAGAACAAAACTGTTCCCATGTTTTCACGTTACAATTTGAACATCTGTGTTCAGCTCTGGCTTCATACTCCCTTGATACCAGGCCTTCTATACCAAAACGCAGCCAGACATTTAAAAGGAAGAGACAGAGAGCTGAAACACCACACCCAGGAGTAATAACATATGTTTTATTCTTTTTTGTAACCCATGGTTTCTCTTTGCACAGATGCAAACTTGCATATAAAGATTATTTGCAATGTGTGGGAGTACAGAAAACATGATTCTAGTAGCGATTTCAATTGGAAATATTGCCTAATTTCATAGATATTTTCATTCAGATGCATTTTCATTACAGCCATAGAATTCTCTCCCTTTTCATATTAGAAAAAGAAAATTTTAAAAAATTCTGAAGTAAAATACAATCAATTTTTAATAAATTCCATTCCATGTTGGAATTTTATTATAATGTTTAAGAAACTAAATCCTATACAGCTATCTTAAATCCCTGTCTTGTGTTTTTTAAAAATTCATAGTGTAATTCAATTAGGAATCATTTTAAAATCACAGAAAGTTGAAACCAGCATGATATGTTATCAAAATTTTTACACAAAGCACAAAGAAGATGAAAATACAATGCTTAATGAACATGACCAGCAAAATATGTGTGACGTCTAAACTTTTCTAACATGAGAAACTTCAGACTTTTGAAGATAGGTAGAGAAATCATCTGCTGAAAAACTTTCGGATTCTTCCCAGTGAAACAAGTGAAAGTAGCTTCAAAATCAAAAGTGCTTGGAGGGAAATCTAACACCAACAATTATGTCAACAGAAAATAACTGACACTGTATCTTTAACCATAAACTATTATGATACATTTGCTGTCTATAGAACTGTACCATTGAGGACCATCTCAAAACATTACCCTAGATATAATAAGCCTTCTAGTGCTGTGACACTACCCCCTCAACAGCTCCTTCTTTCTCCTAAACACATGGAGGATTAAAGACAACAGTTCCATCAAAACACAGCAGGGACATCTCAAGGACACATACACAACACTTCATTTACACAGGAAGAGAGGGCAGAGGAGTCCTTTCACTTTATTGTCTTTGAGGTTTTAAAATAAATGGGACTCAGCAGAGCTGTGCCCTTTCTCTGTTTCCATTTAATTGTCTTTTCTCGAAGTATGCTATACTTCCCCAACTTTATAATTTGATTAATCTGATAAAGCTGTGGTGTAACCACTGCCAACATCATGACATAAAACGTGTCCATCACACACCATTCTTTCTGCATGGCCTTTGCCATCAAGTGTTGAGCTCTAAACCCCCTGAAAATTCTGATCTCTTTCTATGACTCCAGTTTTGCTATTTCTGCAATTTTTGTATGAGTGGAAGCATAGGGGTACCACAGTGTATCACCATAAATCCTGTGCAGTTGGAATCTTTCATTTAGCACAATGCTTTTGAGAGTTGTGTCTTAGCAGTTCAACCTTTCTTTTTATTTTTTATTTTTAGCATTGAGTAGTAGTCTGCTATATGGATGTAACAGAATGTGTTATTCTGTTTACCATGTGATGGACATCTCAGTAGTTCCCAGGTTCAGGCTATATTAACATTCTATAAACATCCAAGCTTTTCACGGGCGTATATTTTCATTTCTTGTAAGTAATACCTAGGAGTAGAATTATTGGAGTATATCTTTCTCAGGCACTGGTGTATTGTTATCTTAAATGCATGAAATATTTTGCATTTGAAGGGAAGATATATGCAATTTTCAGTTGTTTCATACTCTCTAACTCTTAGAATTATCAGTCATTTAAAATTTTAGGTAAGATTCCAATGCAATATTTTTGCATGTAGACATTCAGTTTCCCAAAACTGTATGATGAAGAAAAGCTTTCATTTCTTCATTTGTTGCCCTGGCATTCTTATCAAAGATTAGTTGATTCTATGTGTGAGTTTGTCTCTGAGTATTCTATTCTGCTTCATTGGTCCATGGATCTGTCTCTGAATTTGTTCGTTAGTTCTCACAAGGCTTGTTTTTGTTGTTTTTTTGTATGTGGACTCCAGGGTTTGAATGCATGTGATCATGTCATGTGTTCATACAAAAAAAAACAAGTCACCTTTTCCTTTCCAGTTTGGATGACTTTGGTTTTTCCGGCCTAATTATTCAGACTTCCAGTACTGCACTGAATGGAAATAGCATGGGTGAACATCCTTGCCTCGTTCTTTGGAAAATCTTCCACTAATTAAGCTGCAGACCATTGTGTATGAGGTTAGCTTTGATCTCTCATTGCATTCCCTTTTTGTGCAAATTTCCTTGCATTGTAGTTTGTTTAGTGTTTCAAAGGATTTTAGATTTTGTTTATTGTGATTAGTGCATTTATTGAGATGATCAACTGATTTTTAGCATTTCTTCAGTTTGGTGGTATTTCACAGCGGTTTTCATATGTTAAACTATCCTTGCATTACAGTGAAGGGTCGTATTTAGTCTTAATGTATTATCCCTTTAAAATTATATTGAATTCTGTTTGATAGTGTATTATTGAATATTTTTACATCTTTATTCAACAGGGATCTTGGTCTATAGTATTCTCTTGTAGTATTTATTTGTCTGGCTTGGTATCAAAATGATGTTGATATCAATAAAATGTATCAATAAAATTATTTTGGAGATAGTTCTGCCTCTTCAGTTTGTTGGAAGAATTCAAGAACTGTTGATGCTAATTCTTCTGTAAACAGTTGGAAGAATTCTCTAGTGATTTATTTACAGTATTCTGTAAGTCTGTTAGGTTTTCTTCATCATTTTTTGGTTCCTCCAACTGGACAATTTCAAATGAATCTGCTGGATTTTTTTCTTTTTCTTCTGCATGATTAACAGTTTTAAATTCCTATAGTGAATTTTTCCTTTCAATTATTGTATTTTATTGTTTAATTACAAAATTTGTCTAGCATTTTGTTAATATCTTAATTTTTCCCATTCATCATTTTTCTGCAGTCATCAAATATGTTTGAGTTATTTTGAATTTTTGTCATGCAATTGATACTTCTATTTCTTAGAATCATTACCATATATATAGATTGAATCAATTTAGAGTACTACTTCCATAGACTCCAAAACCAATTCAGGAAAGTCAGCCCTAAAATTCTATTCCTTTAGGAGCAATTTTGGGAACCTGCCTTGCTGGGTCTTGGGGGACCAACCAAGAAATCAAGGATCCAGCCTTCCTGGTAAGCAACGCAAGCCTGTCAATGGGCAGCTGAGAAGCGACACTCCCCCCCACTCTTAGCAACCGGATGATTGGTTCCAAGGACAGGCTGAGTTAATAGCAACTAAGGTACATAAAGCGATTAAACACTTGAATTGTTTGGTTGATTATGCAGGCCTGGGGCCAGCAGTCTGAGCATCTCGCTGGAGGATGACAGTATAAAATATAGCAAATGTAGGGGGATTTTCTTCTATCTTGTCTTTGAGGTCCAATATTGTTTTCACTGCTTTGCTTTGTTTTGATTAATTGCTTTGCTTTATTCAATATTCTGTTTGATTGGTTTTATTGTGTTTGTTTTTGATTTGATTTTGCTGATGGAATGGACAACTATTGTGAAGATAACAAGACATACTATGGTACCTATTATTGTTAGCCTGGTATCCTACTCTGAAGTTCAGTACCAATCTTGATGCATTGTCTTGATTGGCTTTGTTCTGTCTTGCTTTGTTGTAGTTTACTATCTTAAAAAAAAAAAACTGAAGCAATTTTGGTACCAAAGTTGGTATTAGTTGGGATTTTCCAAAGAAACAGAATCCTTAAAGAATGCATATCCATACAGAATTGGATGGTGCAGTGTCTGAGAAGTCTCACAGTCTGCTGTCTGCCATGTGGAGAAAGAAGGAGGCTGGTGGGATAATTCAGTCCAAGTCCACAGGAATGAGATCTGTGGTGGTGATGGATGAGATGGTGGATTTTCTGCTGCACCAGTGTCAGAACATGGAGGTTCCATCAAACAGAGACAGAAAATTCCCCTGCACCACCATTTTATTCTATGTGAGTGTCTCCTCCCAATTGTATGATAGCTAGTCAAACGAGCCATTGGCCAAATGTTCATTTGTATATAAAAATTAGTTAGGGTAAGTTGAAATTTTTTGAACAGAGAATTCTTACAAAAATTTAGCCCACTGTTGCTGGATCTCTTAAAATGAGGTTAAACCATACTGCTCACCAATGAAATCAGAATTTAATTACCTTCCCATACAAGCAAAAACACACACACCTCAGGAATCAGTAAATAACTGCTTAAGTGAAACTTTCATAGAACATTTGGGGTGCTTCTCCCTGAGACTTCTGGCTCATTCAGATAGAATTACTGAATATGTACTGCAGGCATTTAAGGTCTTAATATTTGCCTAAAATCTATGCTCCTGGACCCTACTTTTGGATTTCCTCTTTCTCCCAGTTTTCTGTCTTTGTCTCCCTCTAATCTTATTCCATCTCAGTTCTTCTTAATGGCTTAATTTCTTGTTCTTTTAAGAACCAAAAACTCAGATTTTTTTTAAAAAAAATCAGTCATTCTCGTTTATGAATCTAAGTTAAACATGTGCCCTAGAAGGTGCAGATGGAGCAGGAGTAGTGACTGAGAATATTCTGGTGTTCAGCTGAGAAGAAAGCACACCTGAGTCTGCCTTCCATGAGGTCTGTCAAGCCAAGATCAAAACTGGTATATTGTATTCTTTATCCCAGAGCTTGACACATAGCCCAGGTTTAATAAAGTCTATTGAAGAATGTATCTTTTACCTCCATGATTCACCTTCCATTTCCAGCTTATTTAATTACCCAATACATTCCATCTCATGACCTAAACATTTTGGTTATTGTTTTGTGTCCCATCTTTGAAATATTTTATGGGTTGTCATTCTGAAATTGCTCAAGATAACCTGGGTCTAACACCAGTCCGTGATTCTCTAAGTGTTTACAAGGTTCCTTCAACTAAACCCACAGCTTAGCCTTTTGTCTCCTGTCTCTTTCTTGAAAATACAACTGCAAAAGAGTAAGAGCATGCAATGGGAAAGTGACTGTTGGTTGCTCTCCTTTTTGGACTGGTCTCACTTCTTTAGGCGCATCTTTCGGGGAGGAGCTGTACTCCTGCGACTGCGGATGAAGGTCATTTCCAGAACAGTTCAGCAAATTCAGATTTAGCTTCCAGGAGTTTATCCTCTGAGGGTTCATCAGAAATTTAGAATGGAAACTTATTTCTCTACCACTTTCATAAGGATTTGAGAAAGAAGAAAAATAAGAAATTGTTCTCTATGGTTATAAGAAAACATAATCTAAGGTACCTTGAGAGAAGACACCATAACATTGTTAAAAAAAAAAACAAGAAAAAAGACCATTTAAGCTGCTTGACTTTTCTTGTAAAAATAAAGATGTGCTGTGGAAGCTACTGGCATAATTTATACTACTTTGAATTGTTGTGTTGACATCTTCCCATCACAGGATAAATGGAATAATGAATCGGTACGTTTCTGCTTAGCGCCTGTATTAGTAGAATTCACCAATGAAATAGAGCCAAAGGGAGGTATGTTCAGCATTATACACCCCATAGCATATTTTGTTCAACAGTGGGTTACATACGCCTCAGTGGTCCTATAGGATTTTAACGAGGCTGGAAACATCATAACTGAAGAGGCAAGAGAAAGGGAAATTGCAGGATAAGAAAAAGGTTAGGAAAATGCACAGTGAGGTAGCAGCAGCACTTTGCTGGCCCCGAGTTCTCAAGAAAGTTTGAAACATGGATCCCGGCACTGAAAACTCGCACTAACAGGGATGCTCGCTCTGCGTTATCTGCTCACAGGCTGATCTGTGCTGGAAAGAAAGTAGCAAACCACCGTGGACATGTTTCTGAAAGAAGAGGCCTCATCAGGAAGAGCCTGGCCAGTCATAGGGACGGCAGAAGGAAGCCCTGTTACCACAGAGGTGGGGCTCTGGGAGCTTCCTGTGGGACAGGACCAGGTAGGTGGCAGGTAGTGACACTGACAATCCTGACCTCGTGCAGGCCTAGGCTCTTGTGTGTGCTTATGTCTTAGTTTTTAATAAAAGCATTAAAATAAATATATTAATTAATCAATTAAATTTTAAGTAAAAATATTTTTAGAGCAGCTGTACATGTGTCTGCATTTTAAGCCATGTTTTATCCCAAGAAATTCAAGAGGTTTAAACACTAAAAAGCTTATAACCTTAAAAATGAAGCAAACTGAGATCAGCATATTATTATGTTTGGAGATTCCAGGCGGCCCAAGCGCACAGTGTGTATTAAGTCTCCAGCCCGGGGCAGCTGAAGCCTGCGCCGTCACCCATGCGCCCACCTGTCACAGCCTCGCTGGAGCCTCCCCGACCTGCAGGCCCTGCGCCGGGCAGGCACCAGGACAGGTGCCCCCTTTTGGCTTCTCTCACGTGTTTTATGGTGCCCTTTCACTGGGAGATATTTCCGTGTGCACACTCACTGCTGCATAGCAGTTGTCTACCTTATTTATTTAAGGAGTTGGTTCACTGTGAATGGCAGCAAGTCCAAACTGCAGGGTGAGCCCACAGTTTGGGTTTCCTGGATGACCCAGGACAACCAGTGCCATGGGGCACTCCAAGGTGACTTGCTAAGAAGTCTTGCCGGTTTAGGAAAGGCTGGTCTTTTTGTTCTATGAAGGCCTTTGACTGGAAGTGCACCCACAGTGTGGGGGCCAATCTTCTTTTCTCAAAATTTACTGATTTAAGTGTAAATCTTAGCCACAACGCGCTCGCGAAAAATCCAGAATAGTGTGCAGCCAAAGATCTGGCCACGTTGGGTCCAGATAAATTGGCACATAAAATGAATCAGGACCATGCTCAGACTAGCCTCCAGGTGATTTTCCTCACCAGATCCACACACAGAAGACAGGCAGGTGTGAAATGGGTTACAGAGTTTTGCAAGGGATACAGTAGGGTGGACTCTTCTGGGGCGGATGAAGAATACCTCATCTTAAGCAGAAGAGCTTAGGAGTGAAGTGCTCCTCTGGGGTAAGTCACAGGGGTTAGCCAGTCCCCAAACAGCCAGAATTTCCTGGCTTTGTGCCCTTTGAGCTAAAATGAAAAGCAGCTATGTCAGCAGGCCACTGAGAGACTTTATACCGGCAGCAACAACGATGACAACTTTTATCCTGAATTTTCTGGTAGCTCGCTCTAAAGATCTTTTCTGTCCAGGTTACAGCTAGATTTAGCTCTGCAGTTCACTTTGCATAGATTTTTTAAGAAGGTTTTAGACTGAACTATTTGAATATTTTAGGTAGAAACAGTTACCATAATAGACAAACATATCTGTACAAGGATTCAATTGCTCCATGTTATTCACTAAGAGATTTCTCATTGATAATTCACCAAAGCGAATTTATCTTTACACAAACAAGCAATTCTTTTTACTTGCATTTTTAGTAAGCTATTGTTATCTGAGTAGAAAAGGACCATAAAAATTTCCTACTGGCATGTTTTCCTATTTCTATTAAGCAGTATAAATAGAGACTAGGAGAGAACAGTATTTTCTCATTTGAAATATGTTTTGTATTTCTGTTTAAAAAATCCATGATTTCACTCAAGTAATAGCAATTCTACCCTGGCCTTTTTATTAAAATATCAGGACCAGACCTTAAACTACATGGAGTCCTAGTATAATGTGCAAATGACTTTGTAAATACCACTTTAAAAACTGTAATTTAATAATGTTATGCAAGAGACCTGGTGACAAATACTGATTTTCAAAAAATTTACTCATGAACACTAAAAACTCTCTATCAGTATAATTCCTTTTTGTATTTCTCCTTGCCCTAAAAGAGTTCCTGGGGCCAGGGATTTAGCTTAGTGGCACAAGTACCTGCCTGGCAAATGAGAGGTTGTGAGTTCGATCCTTGGTACCACAATAAATAAATAAATAAATAAATAGTTCCTGTACTTTATGTTGTAGGATCACTATTGTCTCCAAGGCAAATCTCCAACCTAACAATGTCTGCTCTTAGAAACCTCAAGACATGCAAATCAATGGATATGTTACCCTAATTACTTTAGTCCTTGGCTACTCCTGTTCTAATTCATTTTGTTTTATTGTAAAATGTGAGCTCAGGATTTGGGGGAGAGCAAGGATAATTTTTGGACTTTTTGATAATTTTTTATTTGGATCTATCACTACCTTCTGAAGTGCAAAACATCCTCAGAGAAATTTTCAAATGCATTTGACAAGTTACCATTATCCCAGGGCTGGCATCTTTTCACTTGATACACGTCCACTAGTGACTCAAATACAGGAAATACAGGAAATACTGGGTTAATATCTCACCTTGGGATTATAAAAGAAAGAAATACTGAGCTAAACTTCACTGGTGACACAACCCCAGAGTTGGAGACCCTTCAATCATGCATGGTCCACACGGTGACACTGACATTAATACCTGAACTGTGGCCAGCAGCTCAAATGTTCTACATTCACCAGCAAAAAGAATCTGCAGAAACTCATGCACTGTACTCATCTTTAATTGTGTATCTCCAAAAAAGAGACCAGAGTAATCTGTAGTAAATTTTCCCTTCAGATTAAAATAAAGAATACCAGCCAAGTTGGACAAGTTGATCATGTGGAGCAGGGTGAGTCTCTGTCCCAGGCTGGGAAATTGAGAACAGAGGCATGGAATCTTCCTTCACTGAGATAGTAGACTTCGCTGCCCATTACTAAGGGATTAGAATAATATTATTTTGATTAATTCCTTAGTGAAGGAGATATGAATCATTTTGAACATGTAAGAAAGACCATTCCAAATGTTACAGTGGCAAGCCACGAACTCTCAGTGGCTTCACATAAGAGAGATTTATTTATCATTCGCAAAGAGACTGAAGCAGGGTGGGCAGGGCTCCAGCAATTACTAAGGTCATCACCCAGACAAAGCGCGTGGCCTCCACAGCTACTGTGGCGGAGAACCCAGTGGCTGCAGCGTTCCTAGGGGATCTGAAACGTCATCTGCCAATTTCTTGCATTTACTGCCCAAGCTAGAAGAGTTCCATGTTTAGCTATAAGGGAGGCTGGGAAATCTGGGGAGTACCTTTGGTCTACAGTGCTAGCAATTTGGTGAGGACCAAATGTCTCAGGTTTAGAGGGCAGGACAGTGCGGTGCTTTATGCATATGAGTGTGGGGAGTTGGACTTGTTTACTTGTTAATATTTGTTCTCTAATCAGCTCCATGGCATAAGGTAGTCAGAGTCATAGCTACCAGTTCCCAGATACCACTCGGCAGTTTACTTCTGTTACCTTGTTTACCGCTCGTATTAGTCTTACAGTAGGCGCTAATCTATGCGCTAATCTCATCACCTGCATTTTACAGATGGGGAAAGTGATGTTAAGTGACTTTCCCAAGGTCACATGGTACCAAAGGGGAGCAGAGTCATTTTGTACTCAGAAAGTAAGACTCCAGAGCTACAGTGCTGCTGCTGCTATGTAGTTTGTGTGTGTGTGTGTGCACATGTGCACACGTGTGTGCGTGTATATGTGTGTGTGTGTGTGTGTAGGCTTGTTTTTGTTTTTGTTTTTGCAGTATGGGGATTGAACCCAGGGCTTTCATACTGAGCTACTTCCCCAGACCTTTAAAAAGTCTTTTAAAATTTTGAGACAGAGTCAAAATCACTCAGCTGGCCAAGCTGGATTTGAATGTGAGATATTCCTGATTCACCCTCCCAAAATTCCAGGATAATAAACGTGTACCACCACCCCCAACCTGCTTTTTGGGTTTTAATGTGAAGCACAACAGAGAACTACCAGAAAACAAATCAGCCAAGCGCTAATTTTTTTTTCTCACTAACATCTTGCATTTCTGCCGTTAATATCATCATCGTGCTGAAACTGCAATGGATCAGTGGACAGATTTGTCCTGGACGGTGAATAGCTAGAGCTTGGGAGCGTAAACAGGCCCTCCCACCATCCACCGAGAATCTCAGAACGTACGTGCAACCGGGAACTCAAGCGCTTTCTCGCTAAAACAAGCAGTTTTGTTTGATACTTGATATATGTGTTTCACGTCTTCCATTCTTAGCAGTGCCACCAGAGAATCAAACTTCAGAGTTAGAATTTGCACCCTGATACCCTCAGTTATTATTGGATAGAACAAATTTAAATAAAAATTTAAAAATCTCCCTCTCCTTGGCTTCTACATTTCACCCCTGATTAAGTTATTAATTTCCTTTTTTTTTTTTTGCTTGAATTCTTCATTTCTAGCACCATTTGTTATAAGCTCTATCAAATGCTAGTCTACAATCTAGTATCAATTGCATAGCTTCTGACTTTTAAAATCTAATCATTGCTCAAGATAGAGCTCAGAGGTTTGGTGCCTGCTTGGCAAGTACAAGGTCGTGAGTTTGATTCCTGGTACCAGAAAAAAACCCTAACCTTTAATACTTTTCTAAATCAATATACTTGTACTGTCCATAATTGTGCTTCTTTTCTTCACACATAAGTAAAAATGTGATCAGGGTCACTAGAGTTCTGTGAATTAAAACTTCCTTTAAAAAAGCCATTTTTTGACTTAAACACTGTCTGAGAAAGTATATTTTCTTGCAACACACCATAAGATTAAGTAGGATAATAGCAGATACAGCATTTTCTGCGAAAATGAAACTTTCTGCTTTTCCTCTGGCGCATTTCATTCTCTTCTGTGACTTCACAAGTGTTGCTTTGTCCAGTCCACAATGTTTACCTCTCTCCTTCAGCATCGCACTCCATCATGCTTAAATGTAAACAATTGAGATTTGTTTCCCTCTGTTAGAATTTCTAAATAACAGCTCTGCATGTTATAACTTTAAAGATGTGTCATGGCAGCTGCAAATAACTTTTTAAAAGAAACTTTGTGCAGCAAACTATCACATTTCATCTACCCTCTGGCAAAAGGTTCTGGCTTTTTTGGCATCGGCTCAGCCTTCGTTTTGCAGACCAACTTCCTGCGGCATGAGAATATACATTTTCCTAGGCCAAATATTGCGAAGTGGACACCAATTTGGGACCCCTAGTGTTTTCTAGCTCTCCAGCTTTTGGACATGTGAGCATTAAATGCCAGATTTCTGTGTTTCATGCCAAACATTTATGCTTTGGAGGCTGAAAAGCTGAGCATCTCGGTTTTAGCACAGACTGCCAGAAGTTAGCTGTCCTTAAGAAACAGTGACTCCCTGCAAACGGCACCGAGAGTTGAGCCAGTCTCTGTATGTATGTCTGCTCAAACCCCGAGAATGGTCAGCTCCTTCCTTAAGTGCTCTAGGAGAAAGGGAAGGGGAGAAGGGAGACTAATGAACATCGGCAGGGTGGAAATCGGATGAAAAGGGAGGCCCAGCATTCTGTTTTTTCACCCGGTTTTATCAGCTAGCTTGTGGTTTCCCACCCGTGTGTCTGTCTCCATCTTCGCAGGACTGGGGTGCAGAGGGTGCCGTTCTCGCCTCCTCCTCAGTCTCATCCAGTGCTGCTCCTTCCTGCTCACCCCTGCCAAGTCCTAAACAATGGGCCCAGTTGAACTTCTACCTGGAGTGTGGTCCTCGCAGGGTGGCATGTGAGCAGGCTTGTGGAGGGTTGTTCAGCTGCTGAGGGACGATATTTGCCAATGCAACCTGGGTTCCGATCTTTTCCCAGGCAATTTGCTGTACACTCAAAAAATCTTTCTCTCACAGCTACAGATACCACTCCGTTCCAGTTCACTGTCTGTCGGCTGTGTAGCTCTCAGGCCCAAAAGGAAAAGGGGAGGTGTCTTGGTATAATCTATCCTCACTACCGGCAAAAGGAAAGCAACAGTCTCTGTCTTTAGATTTAGTGAACACTGCAGACGGTCCAGGGAGAGATGAGGTGGAACTGTGTTGCAGTGATGGCGATAGAGACCGAGAAGAATACACATTCCATGTGTATCGTGCAGGTAGAGAGAGTGGGTTTTCTTTGGCATGATATATGAGAAGAAAGGGAGAGACAGGGATGGGGAAAACTCCTACAGTTTCCACCTGAGGCCTTGCTGCACAGAAGTACCACCCTCTGCAGTGAGAGGAGTGCGTCATGGGGTGGTTCTTACAGTCTGAGACCCACAATGGCACTCAAGAAATGCGGTAAGATGTTTAACAGGCAGGGATGAGTTGGAGAAATACCCTTGAAGAGCATTGTGGGAACCCGTTTTCCTCCTCCTTCCCTTTTACTTCCCCACCATGAGATGAGTGATTTTTCTCTGCCATGTGCTGCTACCATGATGTTCCACTTATCACAGACCCATGGCAACAGGGCCAACTGACCATGGACTGGATGCTCGAAAACTGTGAGCCAAAAGAAACATTTTCTCTATATAAGTCATTTACTCAAGACATTTGTTGTAGTAACAGGAAACTGACCAGCACAGAGGTGCAAGGAGAGTGCAGACTTACACAGGGTGCACTGCTTGAGATGCTTAGTAAAGAGCAAGAAGTAGCTGGTACTTAGGAGAGTTTATGGGATGATGCACAGACTTAGGAATTTGTAACCTTGACTTCTTTTTTTTCAACACATAATCAGAAAAAATGACTTGTAAATATTTTTATGATCACCATAGACCTTCAATAAATTCCTAAATAATGCTTAAAGGAGAAATGTGAATTGTGTTTTCTCTGGACTTTCCTAACCTTTCAGCATTTCTTCGCTCTGTAAAATTTTTGGTAACTATACCAAGATATTGAAGTGGAAATGCTTTTTTTCTTTTTTTTTTTTTTGGTACTGGGGATTGAACTCACGACCTCATGCTTGCCAGGCAGGTGCTTAAGCCTCTGAGCTAAATCCCCAGCCCTGGAAATGCTTTGTTTTTGCCTAAAGCTGTTACCCATTGCTGTGGTCTTCAGGTTGACAAGTGGAATGGTGGTGTAGAATTTCTTAGTTGACATAGGCATTTGATCACTCAAAGCTAGTTATTTTTGGGATTTTGTGTTTTTTTTTTCCTATATCAGTTCTCTAATCTTATCATGATTTTGCCTCTCAGGACATTCTGGAACATTTCCAAAATAGGTAAATTATGATTATAAAAAATATACTGTAGCTTAAAAATAACTATAGAAGTTTTTACTGTCTACAAGTGAGGCTGCACTGAATGTCATAGAATATGTTCCTTGTCTAAGGATGAATATTGGTGGGATTTATCAGTATCTTTTGTCTAAGATATCTAGTTTCATCTACTATTACACAGAAAACCTATTTTTCCTCTGGGGTGAACAGAAAGATTCTCCTCTGTTGTTTTCTGCTGAAAATTTGAAAAGATATCTCCAGGTAGAATCCAGTCCAATCTGTTCACTTGGAAAAGAAGATTTACAGAGAGGCAGGTTGTTTGTCTACAATCACACACCTAGCGAGAGTTCCTCTTGGTCTTGCCCTTGAACGTGTCTTTTGTAGTTGGTACTTTTCTTAGAAAACGTTTGCTTTTTATGTAAATGTTAAAATGGAATTTTTTTCTAGATATCAAAACCCAAGAATGCCTGTCCTCCGTGGTTCTAGATTACATATACCCTGAGAGTTTTAGAAGGATAATGAAAGCAGAGGGCCCAGGGTGGGCGAGTAAGGCACAAGCTGGGCTCTGTCACTTACTGAGTTTCTTAGGTTGTGGCAGTGGAAATGTAGCCAAATATAAAGCAAAACACACTGAGTAGGTCCACCAAGGTGATGGTTCAAACTTTCAACTGCAGTGTGCAGCACTGAGGCTGGCACAAAGTAGCTTCTCAATAATTAATATTAAATGGAGAAGCAAATTAGATAAGGATAATTAATATTAAATAGAGAAGCAAATTAGATAAGGGGAGAAAGGAAAGGAAGAAAGACATCAGGTCTGTTAGATTTCTGGCCTGGGTTGCTTGTGTCATATCCACAATGAGAAGCACAGAAAGAAATGCATGTCTGAAAGGAAGAAACAGGTTTGGGGTTCTATTGAGTTTGAGGTGCTCCTGAAATAGTCAGGTAGAGATGCTAGGGAGAGTTAGAGATAGGACTCTCCAAGAGGGGATTTGGAGTGATTGGGGTGTTTGTTGATGACTCACAGGGATGAACAGTCTTTAGAGGGAGAAGAAATGTAGGTTGACAGGTAGACCTGGCATGAATCAGTCTCCAAACTTTTCCAGATGTTATTACTCTTTCCTGGAGCAGCCTTTTTCCAGCCAGCTCACAATCAAACGCTCCCCTCCCTGGGTCATTGTTCAACTGTCATCTTTTCACCAGCTCTTCTCCTGCTACCCTGTTAATGCCAGGTCCCCTCCCAGAGCTTTCTTATCCCTCTGCTTTAATTTCCCCCACAGCACTGAGAGGCTTCTTATACATACTTTCATTCCTTGCTTTGTGTTCCTGCTTATCCCCAGCAGAAGCTTTGCCCCATGAGTGCCGGCGTTTGTGTTTTCCTGCTTTGTTCATTGTTTTAAGCTCAGCACATGCAGCAGTGTCAGGCAGGTGTACACTTGTGGAATGGAAGGCCTGGGAAGTACAAGCAGCAAAGGGGTGCACAGAGCAAGCAAAGGGCAAAGCAGGAATTGAGAAAATGCGACCAGAAATGGAGCAAGACACACCAGTGTCACAGGACCTGTAAGCTGGGCCTGCGGATGCCCTGTGTGTAACTGAAAGCATGCAGAATCATGGGTGGCCTCAAACCTCGAGTGAGACCCTTCCTCTCCCCTGTGCAGGGGTACCTGAGTCCCTAAGGAGCATCTGTCATGCAAGGTTCAGGGCTGAGGATTCCAGGAAAAGGGTCACTTTCAGGGATCCCTATTTGCCAACTTTCCAATGCCCAATTCCACATCCCCCAGAAGAGCGCAGTGAAGTCCCCAGTCATTGTCCTGAACCTAAAGTCTTCTTGGATTCCAGGAAAAGCCAAGCCTCACAGAACTCTCTATGGTGAGGTCACCTCCCCAAGTGGGAGCGATTACTCCCTGGTAGAATCTGAGACTGCCCCCCCCAACACACCCAAATAAGAACAGTCACTCCATGGAAATCTACTTTCCTTCCAACCAATCAGGAGTCCTCTGAGACTGACAACAGAACCAAAATAATGATCAGTAAAACTCTAGTCCACCCAGCAAATCCAGCTCACCCTTTTCTGAGCAGGCTAGTCTGATCCTCTTTATCCAACCCATGTCCCCTTCCGCTTGCACACTGGAATGCTTTTTCTATTCTCCTTTACTTTCAATTCTGCCTAATGAATCTGCCTACATCTCATATGGACACAGTCTGAAATGCTTTTCTGTGATGAGAACTCCACAGCTGATATGAGTTGAAGTCCCCCTCACTCTTTGGGGACCCCCTTGAACCCCACTAGTGACACAAATAGCATGGGCGGGGGCGAGAAGAGCTTCAGGATAAGAACAGTGGTCAAAACTCTCACATTACGCCCACACTGTTCTATTTTTAGATAAGAAGGAAAGTTCTGTTGGATAAGAGCTGAAATGTCCACGGAACAAAAACAATGTCAAATTTTAATTTAAATGAGGGAAAAGCCTGCGATCATCATATATACTCAGACCTCTTGTATGTGTGAGAGTTTTTGTGGAAACTGGGTTTTCACAATGGAAGCAGGAAGTTAAGAAAAGCTACAAGGGCATCTGTTGTTGAGAGATTTTTCAGACTCAAATCACACACTAAAGGAAGTTTGGATAGTTCGGATAAAGTTCAGATACTGATCTGAATGTCAGGGTGATTATTTAAATGAAACCAAGTACAATATACTGCATTCCTCACTTAAAGACAAAAAAAATTTAGTTGAGAACACCAAAATGACACGCCCAATATTTACTACTCTGGTAGTCTTTAGACAGAGAGACTATATAGGATTTTAGCTAGCCTTGTATTTGTTAGTGGTAAAATTTAATAAGTAACATGAATCTGTGTTTGTCATTTAACAAGTCAAAATGCCTGTGTACTTTTAAAAAGATTATTCCATTAGTCATAGTATCTGTGAAATTTGAAAGGAAGACTAAAGACTTAAACGCAGAAGGCACAGAGTAACTTGAAATCAATCTCAGGTGCACATCACTTATGTTTTGATCATAATACAAAATAATAGCTCCTAACTGATTTTTACGTACTTAACAGGCATTTAGTTTTGACCTATAGCGAAACAAACCCCATGATATAGGATACAGATTTTATACTGGGCTGCATTACAGTACAATGCATGAGAACGAAATGATTCCTTTCTGTTTATATAATGTTTGCTGAACTTGGTCTACATTTTATAGCAATCAGCAGATAATTCGTACTCTGGGAAGCAACCCAATAAGAAGGGCTTCAATACATGGTATAAATCAGAACTGGGTGAATTTAGCTGCATTTATGGTTTGGCTAACACCTTAAACCAGTTTTCGTATATTTAGATTCAGCAAAATTCAAAATGTGTATTGTACAGCCCAATTCCTCTCTGCCTGTTAAACAAGTGTGTATTTATTAGGAAATAGAATCTGAGAATCTTCATGCTCTTTAGAGCCAACTCATCATCATGTTCCATGAAATGTCGGTGCTCCCAGAAATTCACCAGTACCAATTTTCTTTAAAAAGTAGCTTTCATGGGAGATACCTTATTTCATTCTAGACTTATGAAATGTTAAAATCTCCATTGATTATGGGGGTGCTGCTGTCTAAGCAATATTCTCTCGCATCTTGGATTGAAATGTATAATGTCAGGAGAACTCTGACAGAAACTGAAATCTGAAAGGGATTTCCTTTACAACATGGCCACACTTCCATTTCCACAACAATCTAGAAAGATCTTTTCTCCCTTGTGATTGTTTTTGTTCTTTTTCTGCTTATTAAATAAACACTTGCATTTTATTTTTATATTGAAGTTATTTTTAACTGGGAGATAGAGACCTAAAGTGTGTACATGTTTTTGGGTTCCATGTCATATTTCAGTGTGTAAGTGCAATATTTAAATCAGCTTAAACACATCTATTCCCTTGAACATTTCTTTCTCCGTGGTGCAAACATTCGGTGGTTTTTCCTCTAGCTGTTTAAAATGGGTCCTACTTTGCCGCCATCTGTGGTCCCCCCAGCAGCGCTGTACACAGCAGGACTTCCTGCTCTTATAACCCAGTACCCACTGGTAAGTCTCTCCCCGTTCTGTGCTTTCTCTTCTTCTAGGGAGGTTTTTATCCTGATTCTCAAAAGCCCGACATCTCTGAAAATTTTGTGGCCATCAATAGAGCAAGTTAAGAATCCAGTCAGTGGCATCGTTTTGATCTAGGGAAGCCCCATCAGTTTGTTTTAGTTTGTCCATGAGAGGTCAGGGAAGGACCAGTGCTCTACAACCGCTTTGCCCCAGTGATTTTTACATTGCCGAGGATCTTAGCGAACAGGATCCTAACAGGACAGGTTAAGCAAAGTCATGGAAAATAAAAGGACTGCAAAGAAGCAGCTTCGGAGATCTGCGAAAGAAAATAAAACAAAAGGTTGCAGATTCATCTAGTTAATGACTCTTTTCTAGGATTCTTTTTAAAAAGCATTTGTTAGGATGTGAGGGTTGAAGAAATGCAAGAGCTTTAGGGATTTAGCAAAGGGATTTAGGGTATTACAAATAGTTAATTTGTAAGCTTTAGTGCTGAGGTTATAGGATGTCTTTTAACGATGCTAAGAGGTGGATTCTGTTAAATCTGCCCTCAGAGTGGTGATTCAGCTGTATTTAATCATGGCATGGTTCTTTCACTTTGCTAGGACTTACCTCTGAGGATTAAAAGTCAGGAGAATGTCACTAATCTAAATGGTCCACAGTTTTTAAGTGTTAACCACAGATCTAAGCTTATTTCTCCCTAAGTGACTGAAAACGATATGATAGCTTTGTTTCTAAACTAGGTAGTACTTTAACAAGCACCAGTCAAGGTGGGTCGCTACTGGTCATATGTTTGGGAAATATTCAACTGTAGTGACCAGACCCTCTCAACTTTTCTGTAAAATAACTCTGATCTACTTGACCATCCTTTTTATAATCTGGTGTATTCCATGTAGCCAGAAAATGTTAAAAGTGAGAAAAGAAAATTGCATGGTCCATAAAATGAAGAGAGACTAACAGAGATCGTTAGAAAGAGACATAGTAACTTAGAAAATAAAATATTTGAAGTAGCTGGGATGTGGAGTTTGCCTGCCTGCTTGCTGGGCTAACAACTTTTTGAAAAATTCTCAGGCAATATGTTGCTGTACTTTTCAGTGGTATCTACATAATAATGTGTGCATCGAATATTTTGCTGTTTTATTTTCTTCAGGTTTTATTTTTGTCAGACATTCCCAATCATATGTGAAATAGTTTCACTAGTTTTTTTTTATTTACTAGTGTTTTATTAATAAAGGGTCAATTGTACTATTATTTTAAAAATCATTTCCCAAAATTCACTTCTATTGTTCCATTTTTCACTTTCTAAAAATAAACATTAATGTCTTTCAGATAGGATTTTGTCGTTTGGCCTGATGTATTTGTTAAATATACATACTCTTGATTTTTTAAAAAAAATTTAGTCACCTACTGTGTTTCATGATGAAAAAATTTAAAAGTCAAGGGGCTGGATTTGGGTGATGACATATCGTTTTTCTGTTTGCTATAATAATACTATATAACAGAGAACACCAAAATATTGGTCATTATTAAAAATAAACAGTGTGTCTTTCTCAACGACACACCCACAGGTCGGCTGGTGCTGACGGCCGGCTTCAGGCTGTGTGGTGACTCTTAGCCCAGCTGCCTGGGTCACCGTGAGGCCAGCGGTAGCCAGCGATGGCTCCTTGTGGAGGAAACAGATGAGAGAGTCCAGGATGAATGGCGAGATGGACGGCGAGGCCCCTGCGCAGCCTCCGACCACTGTTTCAGCACAGGGAGCAAAAGCCAGAGCGCCTCATGAGCTCAAGTCCACACTGCTGGGCCAGGACACGAGTGGAGTCTTGCTGTGCACTACGATTTTCCACTAACAAGTCCTTCCCTTGGCAAGACACAGGCGCACTGACCTTCACGCGCAGGCTTCCAACCCCTCCCGGCATAACGCGGTGCGTGTCCTGATTTGGGTGAGATCAATATTATTTGCATTCTGCCGACTGTTTCAGTGCACCCTGGCTGTACCACCCAATCCTCTTTGGGTGCACTTGAAACAGAGAGTTAAAAGGTACTTTTGATAAAAAGTACTGACCCTCCCCTGGAGCTTGCAGATAACCAGTTGGTAACTAAAAGCAAAATTAAGTTTGGGAGGCTGAGGTAGGAGGACTGGCCCACGGACTCAAGGGAAGCCTGGGCTGGCACACAGTGAGACCCTGTGTCCAGGAACAAAACATATAAAACCAAACAAACAAGCAAACAAACAACAAAGCTTGGGTCTGACTTTATTTTGTACCTGTTTTTTCCAATTTCCTTAAACTTTGGATGCAGTTCCTGGTCGCCTCTGTTGCACAGGTAGTCACTTCAGGAAAAGCTGTCTAAACACCGCTTTATCAGCCCTGGATTCACTTACCCTGTCTTAACTTTTTCAAGATTTAGTGAACCAGAATAAAAGGAACTACGGTATCCTCAAGTTTCCCGGGACATTCAAATGCCTGCTTTTACGGTGTCCTGTTCCTACTCTCTGGGCTGTGCCTAGAAGGGTCTAGTTACTGCCACAAACCTGCAGTCACCTTGGATTCCTGTAGGACCCCTGCAGACAGGTCACCCCAGCTGGGGTTACCCCCTGCAAGGCAGAAGCCATGCTCTCAAGGGAGCCAGCCTGCCACCTCATAGGATGAGGACTTCTCCAGAGCCCCTGCAGATCCAGAACCCAGACGTCTGCCAAGCTCTCCCCACCACCAGCAACCCGCAGGAGCCTGACGCTCTCCTCTCCCCCTGGTGGCCCTCTCCTCTGACCCTGGTGGCCCTCTCCTCTGACCCTGGTGGCCCTCCAGCTTTTCTTCTCCTCAAGCTGAAGTCTCTTCCTCGTTTTCTCTCCTCTTACAGGAGTCTAACTCTGCCCTGCTCCCCCAGGTGCTGGCAAGGCAGAGCATGTTTTCAAGGTAACAGAGCGGGTAGAAGAGGAACGAGTCTGGGTCAGATAAAACCACTCCGACCTTGCTGTTCTCGCTGAGACTTAGCCTTGCTTCATTTTCAACCAGATTTTATTGGTACATTTTAGATATACATATGGGTCACAGTCAGCATAATAACCTTGTTTCTTAAGTGAACGCTCTCTAGAATGTTACCAGCCGTTGGTCAGTCTTCACAGTTCTGAGAAGGTTGGCTCCAGTGGTTTCCACCAGCGTAGTCTTTACTGTTTTGTGGCGTGGTAAACTTTTGGAAGTTCTTACTCCATGATTCGCACTAATGCATTATTTTGGAATCTTTTATTCTTTCATATTCTGTTATTTTCCTCAATTCTCTGTTACTAGTTGGTACATTTTATCTTATCACTTCCAAAACTTAGTGGTTTTGTTTAATAAGATGATGCTTAAGGATTATATACTATGTGTTGATTTGAAAATCTGAGTCCATAGCAATGGGTTTTGCCCTGCCTCCATACTGCTTTTCCATTTCTTTTCATTTCTTTCTCTGTAGTTCCCATTCTATGAATTTTAGAATATTACGATGCATTGATGCACCTCTTAAATATACATATATGTATGCACGTATTTTCTTTTTCAAATACTAATGAATTCATCACTTCCAACTTGCTAATCCTGTCTTCAGGTGTGTTCTGCGTACCATTCCATATATTGAATTTTCTTTCCTCTGTTTCAGTTTTAGCTTCCTAATGTTTAACTGTTCAATACAAACTTTCAGAGCAGTTTTTGATTTATAGGAAAGTTGAGAACGTCAAGAGAGCGCCTGTGTGATCCTTACACTCACACGTGACAACCCCCGATCCGCATTGGGGCACTGCCTGCATGCACCATGACTCATGCACCTACGTTGGCGTCTCAGTCCTGAGGCTCCACTCATGTTCAGATCCATGCTTGATGCTGTACCTGTCTGTACAAATGTCTAATACTGTGTATCCACTATAATAATAATAATTCTGTCCTTAAAAATTCTCAGTGATTCACCTATTTATTTCTTCTTTACTCCTGGAAACCACTAGTCCTCTTACTGCCTCCATGGTTTCACATTTTATAGAATGTCATATCATTAGAATCATACATTATATGTCCTTTTCAGATCAGATTTTTTTTAACTTAGGTATATGTGTTTCATATGCCTCCATGTTTTTCTGTGACTTGATACCTCATGCACCAGTTTATTTAACCACTAATTTACCAACGGAAATCTTACTCACTTTCAAATTTTGATAATTACGAATTAAGATGATGTATAAATCTGTGTGCAGGTTTTTGTGTGGACATGTTTCAGCCTCCTCGGGTAAATACCAGACTACGGTTATTGGCTTGGATGCGTAGAGTACAGTTTATCAGAAACTTGCAAGCTGTCTTCCTATGCGGCTGTGTCGTTTTGTTTTTCAACCCATAGTGAATGAGGCCCCTGGAGTTCCCCACAATCCGCTGCTGTCAGTGTTGCGGGGTTTGACTTCTGTCACAGGTGGGTATGGTGCCCCCTGTTGCCCTAGTTTGCATTTCTCTCCTGGCACGGATCATGCAGTAATTTCCCATTGGCTTGTTTGTCATCTGTCTCTTTCAGGTAGTGATTGTTGAACTCCTTGTCTCATCTTAAGGAGTTTTTTTAAAAATAGCTTGAGTTTGAGAATTCTTTGTTTATTTTGGACAGCAGCGCTTGATGTGCATTTTGCAAATATCTCATCCCGGTATGTGGCTTGTCTTTTTCTCTTTGATACTGTCTTTTGAAGAACAGAAGTGTGAAGTTTTAATGAAGTGGAGTTATTACTGATGTATTGCCTTGACTGTATTTTTGAGGTTGTATTTAGTCTCCTAGGTTCTCTCTTACATTATCTTGAGAAGAGTTTTATTGTTTTATACTTTATATTTATTCTGTAAAGCATTTTGAGTTAATTTCTGTGAAAGCTGTAATGTCCATGCCTTGATTAGCCTTTTTTTTTTTTTTTTTTTTTTTTTTATTTTTTTTTTTTTTTTTTTTTTTTTTTTTTTTTTTTTTTTTTTTTTGCTATATGAATGTCTGATTATTCCAGGGTCATTTATGGAAAAATTCTCTGTTTTACTACATTTCTGTAGAAAATTTTATCAAAAATCAGTTGACTATTTACTTCAGTACATTTCTGGTTTATCTATACCCCTCCATTGACCCACCTGTCTAATCCTCCTCCAATAATATGCCGTCTTAGTTACTGACCTCTACAGGCAGTCCTGGAATTGGGCAGTGTTGGCCCTTTCAATTTGTTCCTCTCCATCAAAATTGTATTAGTATGTTGAATCTTTCTGACAATCCATGAACATTCTAGAGTAAGAAAAATAACCAGCTAACATTTTGATTGGAATTTCATTGAGTTTACATATTAAATTTGGAAGAAGTAACTTTGGAAAATATTGAGTCATTTTGTCTGTGAACAAAGAAAATGGATCCTTCTTTGTTTCTCAACTTCACTTACTAGAATTTTGTAGTTTTCCTCATGTTGGTTTAGCACGTATTTTGTTACCTTTATACATAAGTATTTCAATTTTGTGGGCTGCTAATAGAAACAGTATTGTACTTATAATTTCCAATTCCAGAATTTCATTGTGGACATACACGGAAGCAGGTGACTTTTGTACACCAACTTTGTATCTTGCACTAGCATTATAATTAATACTTATTGGAGGTTTTTTGGTTGTTAATGATTTAAGATTTTCTATGTAATCAGATCATCTATGAACAAGATGTATTTCCACTCTAATCTAATCTAATCTAATCTAATCTCCTATTGCTTTCCTTTGTTTTATTGTAGTTAATGTTTTAGTTCAGTGACACAAGAAGGAGGCAAGAGGGAGCACTTTTCTGATCTTAGTAGGAAGTTTCAAGTTTCCATTAATTTCAAATGAGAATGTTCCAAGGTTCTTACCATACATTTTTTTGTAGGTACTTTTGTCAAACTGAGGAAGTTCCTCCATGTTCTTAGTTTGCTCAGAGATTTTATCTCGAACCGTTGTCGGAGTTCATCAGATGTTTTTTCTGTAGCTTTTGATGTGACCATGTGACACGAACTTGTTGATGTGATGGATTACATTCATTATTTTTATAATGTTGAACTAACATTACATGTCTGGGACACATCACACTTTGTCATGGTGCATAATTATTTTTATTTGTCATTGGATTGAATTTGCTAATATTCTGTTGAGTGTATTTTCATCTACGTAGGAGGTAGGAGATGGTTATTTTCATGTGCAGTATAAAATGAATGTATTTGTCTTGTAGTGTCTGCTTTTGTTCCTGGGGGCATGATAAGAATGTGTATTATGCTGCCGTTGAATCAAGCAGGCTGTTGATGTCCAATAATATCCAATTAACTGACGAGTTTGGTGAGTTCAACTGTGTCTCTACTGACTCTGCTGTTGATACAGGGGAATGAAACTCCCAACTCCACTATGTCCAGTACGAGTTCGTGTTCTCTAAAAATCAAATAATGAATTTTAGGAACAATGGAGGTTAAGAGCAGAATGTATTTATTGAGAGAAAGAAAGCGTCTGTCTGAGGGAGACAGAAGGGGTCCCAAGTGGGTTGCCAAATACCATCTTTTCTAGGGACTTTTATAGAGCAAAATCAAGGGGTGAAATGGGTCCAAGGTGGGAAAATGGGAATTTGCCAAGTGGGCATAGGCGGGGCAGAACTGTGGTCAACCAATAAGATTAATTGCTCAGGTAAAATCAATTAAATTAGGAACAAATGGGGGAGCGAGTCACCTAGCAAATGGGCATGCTTAACAGCAGTGACTCTTCCTGGAGGGGGTGGGATGCTGACCCTTGACCTCCCCAGGGTGAGAGAGAAGTATTTGGACTGTGGAGCCTTAGGATGTGGTGTACTTGCTTTGCCTTTTGTCTTGAGATCTGGCCCACAGCAGATATTTTTTGCTTCCAAGATATCTGAACTTCTGCTCCGGCTCTTTGAGGGCCCAGCCCCGTCTGACTGCCTATAATATTTCTGACTAACTCAGCTGCCTGTAACACTGTGACTGTCATTTCTGCTAGGAGGGTACTGATGGCCCTATGTATGATGCTGCTTTCATTTATTTCTCCAGTGTTTCTATCAGCATTTGCCACATGGAGTTTGGTGATGTGTTGTTAAACCTACTAATAATAAAAATTGTTATATTCTTGGAGAATTAACTCTTTTATCACTATGAAATATCTGTATTTATTCTTTATAATTTTTTTTAGCTGTGAGTCTGATTTGTCTGAAAATTAGTAGTTTTACTTTCTTTTGACTAGTGTTAACATGATGTGTTTCTCCATCCACTCATTGATTTTTAAACTGAATATACCTTTAGTTAAAATGAGTTTCTTATAGACAATATATAGTTGGATCTTGTGTTTTGACCCAGTGTGATAATTTATCATTTAATTGGTATTTTTAGGTCATTGATATTTACCTTGGTTACTGTTATATTTGCATTCTTATCTACTTGTTATTGTTTTCTATTTGGCACCTTTATTTTCTATTCCTATTTTTGTCTTCTACTCTTTTTGTGCCTTTAGTTGAACATTTGATGTTTTCATTTTCTCTCCTTTCTTGGCATATCAGTTATACTTTCTTTTATGGTTGTCCTAGAGTTTGTGGTATGTCTTGACAGCTAATCCAAATCTACTCTATAACACTATATCATTCACAGATAGAATGAATGTCTTATAATAGCAAAACAGACCTAGTTCCTCCCTCCTGTCTATTGTATCATTACTTTTATTTATTTCAGTTATATATAAACACACAGAACCATGTACATATGTATATAGTAAAACATACAAGCATATGTAAACTAACACTACATTTTTATCATTTTGAACAAAATGTTACCTGTTAAACTAATTTTAAAAAGAAAAAGGTTTTTTTATTTGACTTTCACATCTTCAGTGCTCTCTTTTTCTTCTGTAGCCTACTTCAGATCTGTATCACTTTTTTTCTCTACACTGGATTTTTAACTAAAGAGTCAAGAAGGTATTTCACTTTCTTTCTAGCTAAAAAATTATTTAGCGTTTCTTATAAGGCAGGTACACATGCAATATGTTACCTAAATTATTGCTTGTCTAAGAGAGTCTATCTTTCTGTAACTTCTGGCAGACACTTTTGCTAACTATGGAATTCTAGATTTGTGATTTTCCTCTTCACCGCTTTTGAATGTTTCATTCAGATTTTTGTCACTCGCATAAGTCTTCACTTGCATGATGAAATCCATTAAAAACTCAGTTGCCAAACCACTGGGGTACTGTTGAGCTCCTAAGCTGGATTCATTGTGTATCTTTTGGGATCCTAGAGATACAGTCTACCAAAACCTGTTGTCACTACCTTTTCCTATTAGTGGTGGACTTGGTCACTCCTGACGTCCATATCCGGCATCTCTCGTAAATGTAACTTCATCCCACTTTACTTCAGTTCCTTTCGTTGCAGTTGTATTGTTAAGCTCAGAGCCTTGCACATTTTTGAGCATGTGCTCTACCACTGAACTACAACCTCAAGCCTAAAGACATGGATTTGTGAGTCACCTTCTCTTGTGTCATTTCTAATTTATTAACAATTTTGTTGTATTTCTGAAGAAAAAGGTGATTCAAAAATATGTATTTAAAATAACATCTTTAAAAGATATCTTTTGACTATTTAAAAAATTGTAAACCTTGTAGTCTCCATATTTTTCCTTAATTTTTCCCATTTCCTTCAATATGCCCAGCAGCTTTGTACCTCAAAGTCTGAATATATAGGTTTTTCCCACTAAAACACTTCTGTTCAACCCATTTTCGTGGATAGCATTACACCTTCTAGTCCATAATGTGTCTCCTCACCAAGAGAAGAAATTTCTGATCAATGAGCAGAAATAGATCTTCCTTCTCTTCTCTATTATTTGTATTATTTGAGAGTTTTGTTAGTTTCCCTTAGAAGATTTCTTAAGATGTGTAATTAATTTATTTGCTGGCTTATTGTCTGGCTGTGTGAAACTATTAGAATGTAAGTTCCACAAAGTACATTTCTGTGAAAGTTCTACAGTGAAACTACTGTCAAGTATTTGCAGAATGAATGGACAATATTTTTTTTAATGAATAAAGTATATCACTGCTAAACAGGAATCTACTGATGTGAAATTCATAAAACTGGAAGTTGTCAAAATCTTGTATTCTGTTTTTAGACTTCTTGTGCTGTGCTGACATACTAAACTCTAAATCAATAAAGTATATAAATGGTATTTAGTAAGATGATACACATTTACAGATTGAAAGCCATGCGCCTTACTGAACATTTACATAGAATTACCATAAGAAATCTTTGCATCCACAATTATTCCTTGAGTTATTTTTTAGTTTAGGTTCTCAGAAACACCTTATTTTTCTCAATTTAAAGTTTATAAAATTTGATGGTTTATAGTAGAAAATTGTTTTAAGATTTACTGTAAGCTCAAAAGCAAAACTTCATATTGGTCTTTTGTTTTCACTTGATTAAAAGCCTCCATGTGGATGTTATAATATATTCTTTTATTTCAGAAATATCTTAGAATCTCTTACAGACTAAGACAAAAAATGAAAAATTAATTAAAACTTCAGTTTCTGAGAAATTCCTCAGAATAAATTTGTTTTTCAAATTCAAACACGTGAATACTTAACTGTTATTCAATTCCAACTTTTCCTATTGAAGAAAAACAGTTGATTGAAAATATTCTGGTAGCTCAGTATTCTACTTTCTTACCAAAATATGCGAATTATAACTGGAATTCTATGGTTTGGAACAAAGATGAATTTGAATTAGAAAAATGTAATTAAATGTAGAGCAGTTGGGAAATTGTGTCTGGGATGATAAGGGAACCAAAATTCTTTACTCTTGTCAATATATACAGTGTTTACTCAAATCTGCCAGAGTTAGATCCCTGTATATCTTCATGTGCTGAAGCAATGTGAAAACTCAGCTTCTATCTTAGTCTTCTATTCATGTACACAGTATTAGCTCGAGACGTTAAAGAAATATTTTAGTAGCACCGCAAGAATTGCAGCCAACAATCTTTTCCGGGTTATGTGCAAAATAAACAGTGACTAGAAGGAAAACTTATTCAGCCAAAGAACTTTTACATTTTATAACTATAACTTCTGGTATGAGGGGAGGAAATAAAATTAAGTTACTGGGCTCCTAATGAATTCTGGTTTTGTTTAGGTACTGTGTTCTTTCACCAAGGGGATATGCTGCATATATTTTAGAATGATAAGTTCCAGAAAAATAAGGTTATTTTAACTTGTGCACTAGCACCAGAAGTATTTGTGGACTGGCAGAGAAAGTATTTGCAGGCAGGAGAGGCATCCTTTCCAGCAAGGTGATGTCAGCTCCTTCCTACTCTGAAGAAGGACCAGTAGGTAGGATTTGGACCCAGAGGTATTGCAAGAGGAAAACTGGTATTTTTAATATTCTGTATTATTCATCTGGTATCTTTCCAAAATATTTTATATCATCATGTTCTTTCAGTCTGTGTCCCTGCTGTGTGGACACAGCCATTGCATCTTCATTTATTTTCCTTAGGAACGCAGTTAATGGTGTTGTCATCTCAATGGCATACTTTTTAATTTGTGAAACTTAAAAAGTAAGAGGATGACTCGTACATTGTATAGTTTTGTTAAATCTTCAAACTGTTGCCTGTATTTCTTCAGGCTGACCATAGATCAGTCCTGCTGAGAATGTTCACTGTCACTGTGATTACATTGCCATATTGCAAGTGCTTAGATTTTACTGAAACTTTTCCCCAGTGGTCTCCATATAATTTATTTTAAAAAATAGATCATAAGACCTGCTGATTTTATTTTCCTGATTTTTATACTCAGTACTTAATTTTTATTTTCCTTCCCATTTAGATAGGAGGAGTCATTGTAATAATTTTCACAGATTTCAGTAAAGAGCTTCATGGTGGTGGGTAGGCTTTGCCTCTGCATAGGTCTCCGACCTTCTCAGCTGTGGGGTAGGACTTTTGTCACACGGACATCCTTACTTCCTTTATTTTCTTTCTCAGGTCACATCTGTGGATGTCTGTTTTCAGTGAGAAAACCTGTGTCACAGTTGATGTAGATATTCTTCTGAAGGTTTTAAAGCATGCTACCCTGCATTCATTTCATTTACTAGTATTTAATTTATACAAATAATCACAGTGGCCATTATTAAAAACGAGATAAAAGACACTTCCAGGGTCAGGTAATGATGAAAGAACTCATCAAGCCAACCTTGACACAATCAGTTACAGAATCTAGACAAAACAAAACAGCAACGGCTACTCAGAGGGGCGGGAGTGTAAAGAAGAAGGCAGGAACCCAAGGACAGGATCCCTGTTGCTCACAGCCGGGCTGAGCAAGGGGCCGGTCGGGACACGCCCACCCGCGCTGTGCGTGCACGGAGCTGGAGAGCGGTGCATTCCTATTGGCTGAGCGGTGCATTCCTATTGGCTGCCACGCGCTTCTGCCTCCGGAAGCGGAAGGGGATTCCTGCAAGGAGGGTGTCAGTTTGCACACTGCCGTGGCCTCGGGCGCCGTGAAGGCAGGACCCCTGCGTCTGCTCAAATGGGAGAAGATTTGGGGTGGACCTAAACATCACGTGTATGAATTGCTTTCTCACTCCTTAGGTGCACTTTGGGAGTTTTTAACGTGCTTTCTCCAAAAGGCTGAAACATAGATGCAGATGGTACACAGCTTTGTGTACCTGTAGCTGTAGGTGTCATCTCCCGTGTATTTCAGTATAAAAAGTTCCAGTTTTTAGATGTGACCACTCGAGAACGGCAACCAATTCGATGTGACAGCCACACTCCAGGCTCAGTCAATCGTCAACGTTTTAATCATCTGGACCTTGTAATTCTGTTGTGTTTTGGAAGCGAAACACTTGTGTTGTGTGAGAGGTGAAATTCTGCCGTTTTCTCATGTGTTTCTTTTCCAAGTTTGTCTTAGGATTTTTCCATCTGGATGAGTAATGCAGAGGGATTTTCTCTTCTCTCCCTATTATCCCTTATGTGAATTGTTAATATATGCTTTTATTTATGATCCATTACCTTTCAAAGGGAGTCAGGGATGAGCAGGAGCCAGCTGCACTTGGACTCATCAAACATCTCTATTTTTTAAATTTTTAGTAAATTCCCGAGCATGTTTCCACGAACATGTTCTCTGTATTTACAATCCCTCATGTAGTTAAGGGAAATGTAATCCTTATGTTTCTTTTTTATTTACACTTAACTCATCAAAATGTTTTGTAAAACAATTTAAATGTCCAAGGAGATTTTTATTACTGATTTTCTAAGAAAGAGAAAGTCTTACTTTGCCAGTCTTAGAGAGAAGAAACAGAAAGTCAGCAGCTAAAGCGTGCTGCATCCCAGCAAGGTTTCAGGAGATTTTAAACTTGGCAAATCCTCCTCTAGAGGAAAGAAATCTTCTTTTGCTAACTACAAATAATCAGTTTCTTGAGTGAGCTGGTAATTGCAAGCCTTGGTTTCCTTGTATCTAGCTATGGGACAAACTGTAGTTATTTGGAAAATATGAAATATAGATGCAAAGTAGGTGTATGTATCACAGAACTCATGTATCAGCTAACCTAGAAGAAGTAAATGCCAGGTTTGTACAAATTCTAACTTTGTGGCAAAGTATTAAAAAGCTGAATTATTTTGTTTTGTTTATTTTTGAAGCTAATTAGTCAGACAGGCAAGTTAGAGATATTACACTTATTTCAAAGCCCAAAATGCTTCTAACATTTTTGTAAGTTTTATATAGGCAGTCAATACAACATTTAAGTTCATCCTAGCTAGTTTTTGCAGCAAGCTAATGCTTCAGTTTGTTGAGAGTATAAACAGATCAGATGAGTATATTGGGGCGTAAGATGGAGACTACCCTGAGCTTGCAAAAAAGTGTCGATAAATTTTAGTGAAATACTGTTAGTTTATCTGCTAGTTTTGCCCAACAGAAGCCTGGCCCTCTCTATCTGGCTTTTCTATCCAAACTTGTGACTGCAACTGTTCTTTAAATCAATGTGGTTTAGACATTTATTTTAAAGAGGAAAAAAAATAACAATAAAAAAGTTTCAAAACAGTTACAGTTATTAATATTACTAATATGTTGCATATTGTTGTCTTCACAACGGTTATTCAGAGTACAAGATACAGGCAATATCTTGTCCAAACAATAGTAGCACAAGCATTTTTTTTCAGTGAATGAAGAGAAACTATCTGTGTAACTATCTTAACTATCTTGTGAAGACTCTTGTAGCATCATTTCAGCATCTAATCTGCATCCCATCAATCCCTTCACCAACACTGAGCTCAGCTGAGGAACCACATTTCCCAGATTGAAGAAGGTTACACCCCAAGGAAGGGAATTCTGTTTCAGTAAGATGGGAAATAATTCAGGAGGACACCCAGCGGTGGGTCCTCTTCCCTAAAACTCACGGAGTACTCAAGTGCTGGTAGGAGAAGAATGAAGCTCCTGAGAAAGTTTGTTTCAGGCTGAGATTTTAAAAACAAAACAAAAGCAAATTTTCCTTTGAAGTCATAGAAATGGAATAATACTAAGAAGAACCAGTAAGAGATACCCTCTGGGCCAATAAGGGAAGTTCTTTATGTCACACCCTCAGAACAGCCTTCGAGTCAGCAAGGCATCCTGGGTTTCACCAGTAACCTCTTGGAAGCCCTAGGGGCTGTTAACAGCATCTTGATCCATGAAATTCCTATCAATCCTTGGGACACAGCACACACTTTCGTTTGTAAGGCAGGCCATTCAGCCATTCACCATCTACTCCATCACTCAATGGTGAACTTCATTCCCAGCATTATGAGCAAAACAAATTTGGGTCACCAGCTTTCTCTATTTGCAATTCTCCAAAGAGACATTCCTCAAAAACAATTCATCTTTAATGATTGACATCCTTCACTCTAATTAGCTGCCATGATTATTATGTGTAATAAAAATACTAACAAGATCAGAGAAATCTTGGATCAATCTTGACAAATGTCCATTTACTAAAAAATGTCTTCTTTGTTGTTAGACTTGTTGCACAAGATACAAATCAACATGGCACTGATTGTGTTGCTTTGAGAGGCAGTTAAAAAGGTTTTATGAAAACCATCTAAGCATGGAAAATATGGAAAAACCACAAAGGGAAAGGAAAAAGAAGAGTTTTAACTAGTTAGAAATCTAAATTTCAGACTAAAATAAAAAGTTCAAAGTCAATATTTAAGGAGAAAATGACCCGAAAAACATGTATAATATTTAACTCAAAATAGAAATGTGACATTTAAATAAATATCACTAATTAACAAAATAAAAGAATACCACAATAGAAAAATAATATACTGTATGACAAGATAATTCACAGAGTATATGGTAAGAATGGACTTTTAAGTGTCTCTACACATCTGGCATCTTTAATGACAAGATAATTGCCAACTGGTGATTATATAAAGAACATGATGCAATTTTTTAAAATGTGCAGTCAGTTAAAAAAATATCAAAGTATGATAGTCACTGGTGTTAATAAGAGTGTGACCAAAAAGAGGTCATCACACACTACCAAGGGGTGAAAACTTGCACGTTTGGAAGCCTTTTGGGTAATAACTGTCAGGAGCATTAAAAATTTAATCTTTTTGAGTCAATGTTTCAAAATCTAAATATGACTTCTTAGAAATTGTCAGGGGAGATTTACCTTACTACCATTTATAGGGCTGAAAAATTGTAAACTCTAAAGCATTCAATAATGAGGGAATTTTCCAACATTTTAAAACCACAAACTAGAACATCATTGAGTTGTTTAAAGTGCTTTTGACATTGTTTAATTGTAAAAAGAATGATAATGATGTAAGTATAATCAGAAAAATCCAAGTTAAAACTTTACTAAACTTGATGTTTATTGAATAACTTTTATGTGACACGTACTTATCTTATATTTACTTTCCAAAATATCTTCATGTGCTATGGACTATTTTTAATCATCATTCTGCAGATGAAGATCTGAAGCTCAGATGGGTTAAGTAACCTGCCCAAAGATGCATGTGTATCTGCTTAGTTTGGTTTTAAATGTCCTCCAAAATCCCATGTGTTGAAGGCTTGGT